>VAHF01000059.1:0-49375 GCA_008009225.1 Acer yangbiense | reverse complement strand
GATGTTGCTAACCTGGCTCTATGTCAGTTAATCTTTTGGTTTCTCCAACACTTTTATTGAAACTATAAGTTCGTTAATATAAAAATTCTCTAAATGTTCATTTGCTGCTCATATAAATATGATGACCCTATAATGTTTAGCCTTATCAAAAAAATGCAGCAAGTAATAACAAGCAGTTACAGTTACAATTACCCATTTGTTTCTACTTAAACTTTTCATTTTCTTCTAATTTCTCACCACTCCTACATTTGCACCCCACATACCTCCAGCCCTCCCAACCATTCATTTCTTAGTTTCCTCACCTAATATTGCCTATTAATATATAATGTGAAAGCTCATAAAATATGTATTTAGGAATGCACATATATTATCCTTAGATATCTAAAAATCCAAATCTTCATGCTTTAACTATTCGACTCCTAATTTCCTTGTTTAAATTGCTTATACTATCTGTAATTTTTGAAGTAGTATTGTAGCTTATCTCTTTCAGCTATTCTGTATGAGGAGGCGTAAAAGTTACACAGTTATCTTGGAATTAATAGCCACAGTCACATTTTTTTTGTATGCAATAATACAATTAAGCTCATTCTAGTCTATAAAGGCATGGAGTAGTGAGATCTAATGGACAAAATGCTCGTATTGACTCTCATTCATATGAATGATCTATACTAATTTCAGAAGTAATAGAACAAAATTGTGCATAATTATCCTAAAATCAGGATTGGCAAAATGAAAGAGAGAGAAAGAAAAAAAAAGAGAGAGAAAGAAGAATATAGAGGAGCCGGAGAGAAAAGATGGAAAATAACGATAAGGGCAATTTGGTAATTTTTGATATCTTTTGAATATTTTTCTGAAAAATTTGTTTATTATGATTTTATTTTCAAAACATGGTTAAAATAAATTTTGATTTCAAATATGGTTAGTTTTGGTAATTCCTCCTCATTGCTAAATAACCCTCTAACGGTTGATAATGGGCAATTACATAGACCCCTTAAGTTTGAAGTTAAGACACATAGGTGGAAAAGTTTACTTATTTTACACTAACACCCTTGAATTAACGGTAATCATCAATAATGTTAACTTGACTTGACTAAGAAAATGTCCACAATACCCTTATATAAAAATATAAAAACATTTATAAAATGTAGAAAATAATAAGAATAGAAAAAAAATATTTAACAAAACAAAACAAAAAAAACAAAAAAAAAAAACAAAAAACTTTTTTTCTTCTGAAAAATAAGGGGCAAAAGGGAGGTTGCTTGCAGGCCTCTAAAACGACACCCATGGCTTTCAAGATGTAGGTGACTTCTTCAAGTCTCAACTTCACTGAGGGTATTGCCTCCGCTCAAAACTCAAGCCAAAAAAAATCTTCCATTTAAGGCAAATTCACCTTAATAACATACAAAATCAAAAATATACCACAATAAAATTATAATCCCACTAAATCCAAACCCATTTCAATATAAAACTTCCATAGCACATCAAAACCCATAAATCCATCTACAATATTACCATACCAGAAAAAAAATGATGCAAGGTAGCGGTGAAGTAAGCCAGCGTCTTCTGATGATTGGTTAATGGAGGCGTTGCCTCCTAGAGAGGACGGGGGGTGGGAGGCGGCTGCCATACCCATCCCCTTTTTCACTTTCGTTTTTTTCTTTCTCCTTTTTGTTTTTAATTAAGGCCTTGTTTGTTTTTCTCATATGAGGTCTAAAAGCTGCTAAAATGTCTTAGTAAGATGTTTTTGTTTGTTTTTTTCATCAGCCGAAGTCTGAGAATCAATCAAAAATGTCTGAGAAAAAAAAGTTAGAAAACTTGGCTTTTATTTGAACTCAGAAGCAGTAAGGAGAACTTTGACCTATATTCCCCGTTTTACCCCAAACAAAGTAGAAGAAGACTTCTCGTCTTGCATCATCGACATCCTCTTCACTTGGAAATGATTAATTTCTTCAACAACCACTAGCATATCCATCACAACAAGAAACACAACTGATTTTAGATTTGAATGTTTTGAAGATAAGAAAAAGAAAAAATCTTTAAACGGGTGATGGTGATACGTGCATAATCCAAGCACATGCAATCACATGGAGGAGTGGAGGACCAAGTCAGAAATAGTTAAGTTGTTGTTAAGTTGATGTAGTTATTTGTTCAAATAAGTGGGCTTATGTGTCCTGTTTTCACGTTCATTATGCAGAGAGTGCATTAGATTGTGTACCGTAGGTCTCTACCCATGATTTCCTATTTTCTTCTTGTTGTAGTGTTATGTTGTTTGTTCGTTCGTGTGTATGGCCTATAAATTGCCAACATTGTTTTGAATGAGATTATGTTGAATAGATTATTGCTTCTTAATACCCCTTCTCATTCCTCTATTTTCTCTGTTCTTCTCTTTTCTTGCTACACTTCTCTTCTGTTCCCAAATTGTACGTAACATTGATGGATGGGGTTGAAGAAGATGGATTAAAAAGATCTGGATGGGTTATGTATTTAACACCTTACTTCCAAAAATGGTTAAGAGCCAAATGAACTTCAAGAGGCTTTCACTCACCGATATTACAATTGACATCAAACAGGTTCCTACAAAGAAGACTCTGATTGAAGCCATGGAGAAGGCTAATGTGAAGAACAAATGGAGAACAGCTCCTGGGGAAGGAAGTTGATTGTGCAGAAGAGGAGGGCCGCACTTAATGCTTTTGATTCATTAATTTATATTCTTAAATTCATTAATTTATCCTTTTAATATATGCATTTATTTATTTTTAAATGAAAATTAAATCATTTTTACTTTTAATTTGGATGAAACTTTAAATATTATTTAATTAATTTAAATAAATACTTTTTCAAGTACATGAACAATAAAATTAAATGCAAATGCAAATGCATAAATCCATTAATAATATGAGGAGTATAATTGGTCTTGTTACTAGTTTAATTTTCAGACATTGATATTTAGACATCACGAATAAAAAACAAACATATCGTCCAAACTTCAGATTTCAGTCACTTCAGTCGACTTCAAACCTATTCAAACTTCAGACCAAAAAACAAACACCAGCTAAGTTTTTGTAATAAAAAAATTAAACACATTATTGTTTGTTCCAAGCGGAAGTATGTTAAATGTAAGTTGCAAGGGGGTTGATCTAGAATAAGCAAACCTTACCATCTTGGTGTCTTAACCCAAAACCTCAAGGGTGTGAGTGTAATTTCTGCTAGATAAAATATCAAATCTAACCTTTTGGTTTGAAAAGACCGTTAATAAAAATCATAATGTTAGTTGATGTAATTTAAATCAAATGAAAATGACTAAAGAGCTTCTTTTGACAATTTAAATTTTTTTTAAAGACACTCCATTCTCAAAATTTAAATTTAAAAAAAATCTAAAGATACTTCCTTTTGTTCTAAAATTATCAATTTTAACTTCTGACACTATTATTCTAAAGACACTCTATTTTTTAAAATAAAAATAGAGTCGTTTGCCATTTCTGCCATTTTATCTCTTATTCACTCTGCCATTTCGGTCTCTTGCCGATGGCGAGAATTGTTCTCCTCCACTGAGAGTAGATCGGCTCTCTCTCGTTCCCCCGTCTCTCTTTCGTCTTTCTCTTCCATTCAATGGCGACATCGCGAGATTGAGCCTCGATCTCCTCTGTTGAGAGCAGATCAACACTCACGATGGTGAATATTTATGGTGGGTGGTGGTGATTTGTGGTGGCTATGGTTGGATTTGAGGAGTTTTTGATGGGTTTTAGTCAAACCCAGTTCTTGGCTTTAGTTTCTAGGTGATGAATTTTATTTTATTTTTTTGGAAGGGTTTTGATCGAACCTAGCTCTTCATTTTGAAGGTGTTTTGATCGAACCCAGTTCTTGATTTCGGTTTGATTTTGGTTTTATTTTAATTTGATTTCGGTTTGATCTTAATTGATTTCGGTTTGATTTTAATTGACTTCGGTTTGATTTTGGTTTTATTTTGGTTGAATTTTGGTATCTAGTTTGATTTTGTTTCCTTGATAAAAGATATGGATATGGTGGAGATCCAATCTGGATCTCCACAAGAATTCAAAAAAAAAAATTATTATTATTTTGATAAAGATATGGATCTATAGATCTATAACTTTTTTTTTTTTTTAATTTTTAGTTTTTAAAATAGTTTTTATTTTTGATCTCCACCATATTTACAATTTTTTTTATTATTTGTTTTAAATTCCTTTTTTTTTTTTTTTACTTTCTGTTTTAAAATTTTATAAAAAATAAAAGGATATATCTACACTGTCCATCTTTGAGATGGAAGGTGGAGATCCATTCCTTTTTTTCAATTATGTTTTTATTTTTTTTGGTTTTATTTTTTTAATATATTTTTTATTTAATGAATATCTAGAGTGTTAAATGGTCATTTCTAATTATATCGAAGGATAAAACCGGTCATTTAACGTGAGGATTGATGGTCAAAGCTTTATTCTAATGGAAAAGGTAACAGAAGGGGCAAAATGACCAATATTTAGGGTTTCAGGGGTTGACTGGTCATTAATGAAACTAGAGGGACTAGTATTTCTAATATGGAAAACCTCAAGGATAAAAATGGTAATTTCCCTTAAAACATTGAAAATGTCAATAAATTGTTGGGTTAATTGCAATAGCATACCCTAACGTTTTGCAATAACACACGAATATTCTACTTTTGTGTTTATTACAGAAATATACCTTTGACCAGTTTAACTGCTATTAAAGATAATGGTTGGCCATCATTGACCATTATTGCACTATAAAATGACCAGATTGCAATATTTTATCAAGCATTCTTTTTTTTTTTTTTTCAAAAAAATTACTCTAATATTTTTCTTAACAAGATTTTTTTAAATTATAAAAATATGAAAAATAACTACCAGATAAATAAATTATTTATAAAGTAACAATTAAAAAACTAAAAATTTGAAATAAAAAATCAGAAATACTTTCTTTCAAAAATAAATTCAGAAATACTTTTAAGAGAATCAGGAAATACATTTAAAAAAATATATATATATCAAAAGCATAGGTGGTGTGAGTCTTAATTCTTCTCATCCAACTAACTTTGAAAAAAAAAAAAAAAAAAACCATCACGTTCACATCCAACTTCATCGCACTTTCATGACCACCCAAATCATTATACTTCTAATATTCTCGGATATCACAGCCCACAACAAAAATCCGCACAAAAATCATAGCTCCACCGACGAGCCCCCTGCTGCGGCTAGACCTGGCACGGTTCCGGTTGGAACCGTCGGAACCGGAACCGGAAATCCGGTTCCGACGGTTCCGGTTCGTTCGAACCGCCCCGCCCACCCCCCCCCCCCCCCCCCCCCCCCCCCCCTTTCATTTTTCCTCACACCAATTTCTTCTCAATTCTCTAATTCTAATTTCTCTCCAACACTCTCAAGTCTCCAAGTTTGTCTCCAAGTTTCCAAGGTTTTTAATATTTATTTCATTTTGTAATTGTTTTGAAGACGGTATTCAGCTTTGGTAAACAATGAGTATTGAACGGAATAGAGAACACAAAGTGTCAAACTCTTAGTAGAAAAATTTCCGTTGACAACGAGAGAATAGAAAAAATTTGCCTCAAAAGAAAAAAAATTGCGGTAAAAATATTTTTATATATGCCTTAAACTTTGAAAGGCCATAACTTTGTGCTCGGATGTCCGAATTGGGTGATTTTTTTTTTTGAAATCGCATAGAATGATGTAAGGAATCCAATGGGAGCAAGCCCAAAGGGCTTGTGGCCACTTTTCGAGCCCCCAAAACCCCTTTTTCATCAAAAAAAAGTGTTTTTAAGTGTTGTGTCCATTTCGAACCTCGTTTAAACCTAGTAAGAAACCTTTTCCTCCCGATCCGACACCACATCTGTGCCCGTCTTGGTCCAGAGAATTACTTTAACATCAGGCCTTGTGTAAATGGACACTTTTTTAAAAAATCCTTTATACTACTTATAGTTTTTGTTTGAAATATTATACAAGTATTGAATGTGATTTTAGTGGCTAGGCTAGGTTGTTATTGTTTTTCTTTTGCAACCATGGTTCAAGCATCCATAACCCATAAATTGTCATTTGTAATTTAATTTTATAATTTAATTTAATTTTGTAATTTGTCATTTATATATTTTATTTTATTAGAGAAGTCTTTTTTTGTTTGTATAAAAAAAAATAAAAAATAAAAAATAAAAAAAGTTCAAAACCGCCGGTTCCGGAACTGAAACCGAAACCACTAACCGGAACCGGCATATAGCGGTTCCGGTTTCGGTTTCGGTTTCAGTTTCGGTTCCATCAAATCACGGAACCGGAACCGGAACCGAAACCGGAACCGGCTGCGGCTGCTCTCGCCATCACTCCCGCACTCATCGCTGCTGCTCGAAGAGATCACACAGAGATGATTTCGGCGATTTCCATGTCGGAATCGCCCAGATCTCCAATAAACATTTATATATAAATTTTCAAGTCAGTGCATCTTGATATAACTTCGTGAAGATATTAAATGTGAGCCACTAGTTTTACATGTTTTGACTCAAGTGTGTATGCATTTGTCAAAACTAATGCTCTCACATTCAATATCCTGATGAAGTTATATCATGATGCACTGACCAGATCGGGACTGTATATATATATATATATATATATATATATATATATATATATATATATATATATATATATATATATATATACAGATTTTCTATTATCAGTTCGAACTGACAATAAATATATCAGGACGAAGAATGTGGACCACTAGATTTGCATACTTTGACTCAAAGTGTATGCACTTGCCAAAACTTCTCCATAATCTGTGGTCCGCATTCTTCGTTCTGATATATTTATTGTCAGTTCGAACTGATAATAGAAAAACTGTATATATATATATATATATATATAATATATTAGGACGAAGAATGTGGAACATAGATTATGGAGAAGTTTTGACAAGTGCATACACTTTGAGTCAAAGTATGTAAATTTAATGGTCCACATTCTTCGTCCTGATATATTTTATATTAAGACGAACTGACAATAAAAAAAATTGTATCTATATATATATATATACATAAATTATATTATCAGTTCGAACTGACAAAAGTTATATCAGTTCCTTGCATATGGGCCACTAGATTTAAATACTTTGACTTGACTGTATGCACTTGTCAGTCAAAGTATTTAAATCCAGTGGCCCACATGCAAGGAACTGATATAACTTTTATTAGTTCGAACTGATAATAGAATTTATGTATATATATATGTAGAAAGAGAATGTAAACCACAGATTATGGAGAAGTTTTGACAAGTGCATACACTTTGAGTCAAAGTATGTAAATTTAATGATCAACATTCTTCGTCCTGATATATTTTATATCAGGACGAACTGATAATAGAAAAATTGTATATATATATATATATAGATTTTCTATTGTCAATTCGTCCTAACAATAAATATATCAGGACGAAAAATATGGACCACTAGATTTACATACTTTAACTTAAAGTGTATGCACTAGTCAAAACTTCTCCATAATTTATGGTCCACATTCTTCATCCTGATATATTTATTGTCAAGACGAACTAACAATAGAAAGACTGTATATATATATATTATTCGTTTTTATTATTTTGTAATAAAATATATGTTTTTTTTCTTTACTTGATGTTAGAAGAAAGACCTTTTGGCCTTTCAACTATTAAGTCAACACTTAAATTTAACTTGGTCAAACAAGTTAAGGGTATGCTTTTGTAATAAATGCAAAAGTACAATACTTGTGTGTTATTACGAAACATCGGTGTATGTTATTGCAATTAACCCTAAATTGTTTCCATTGTTTTTCCTATTTAATGTGTAAATCCAAACTTTTTGTTCTCCGTGTTTTTGAGTTTTGGTTTTTAAAAACTTCCACCGGACAGTTTGATCGAGATTTTTCTATGCTTAATATCTCTCTTCGCAAGAGCATGAATCGTAGATTCGTATAGTGCTAAAGTGAAGTTCGTTTCTCAGGGATCAAGAATTCTATTGATTAAAAACTAATTTGGGTTAGACTAATCTACTCTAGTGCGTGAAAAGTAAATTGCATATTGCGTTGGTTGAAAACAAGTGATCGTTAAAAATGTTTTAAAAGTAAACTAGCAAACCACAACACACGAGAATGAAATGTATGAGAGGAAACACTAGGGAATCAATGCAACCTTTCTAAGACAACTCAATGTACTAGACTAGTCTCATTAAGCACTTCAATCTAATCTTAGGGCTTGTTTTAAGGTAGTATCAATTAAGATCTAGGGTTCTTCCCATTACTCGCACAAGGTCATGTGACAAGCAATAGTTAAAACCCATATTTTCAAAAAAAACTCTAAGCCAAGTTAACATAGCAAGATCATGCATACATCAACTTTCCCATTTACTAAGCTTATAATTAAGATTCAAGTGGAAAGATTATTCACACCTAAACCCCAATTTCATAAATAATCTAAACCACCAACCCATATCAATTGAGGTCACAAAATAACATGAGTAAGTAGAGAAGAACAATTAATCTAGTGAATGAGACTAAAACTGAATTGATTATAGAGAAATAGACTAGTTAATTACAATGAGTAGTCCAATAGGGTTGCATCAATTCCCTAGCTAAATGTTTAGTTGCACATCAATGGAAATCTAGAAAACATAGAATAGATGTAGAGAAAACCCATAGTGGTCACCGTAAGCCTCTTCTTGCTCTTTGTAGTGTTTGAGAGTCTCTTGGACAAGTCTTATCTTCTAGCTTCAAGAATATCCAAAAGATGGGTGGATTTGATGATGTACTAAGGTGAGAAAGATGTAAGATGACGATCAAATATGGTACCAAGAAGGGATCTTGGGTGTGGCTGTTTGTGGATAATGTAAGAGACCAGAAAAGAGAGGTATTTATATAGGCTTCCATTTTAGGGCAAGATTTCATCATTTTGCTGAGCTGGCACTATGTCTCTACCCGCTTGTCAAGGTACACCATTACGATGTCTGGACTGTGAGATTCTTTAGAAAAATCATCGCTACAAGTTATCACGTTCCACCATGACAGCATCTGGACCGCAAAACCCATTATAGAAATAGTCACGGGGAAAAACTTAAACTGTCGCACTCGTGCTCAATAGCAATTGCTCCGCGAAATCTACTGGAAAAAATGTCGCAACCTCAACTTGCTAAAGTTCGCTAGCATTGTGTCTCTACCCCCTAGGTTCGAACCACCATAATCACCACCACACCAACACCCAAATATATTTTTTTCTCCTCTCAACCAAAGATTCAAATCAAAAATGAAAATAAACAAAACAAAACAAAATCAAGCTCCAAACCCCGATTCTCACATAGCTTGATTCACAAATCAGTGTGATGAGATCAAGATCGAAAGAGAGAGATCCAACCCTAAACGATGAAACTATGGAGAGAGGAAGAGAGAAATCGTGTTTGGAGGCTTAGGAAAAAAAGAAAGAAAGATGAAACCCAAACACGATTAGAATCATTATTTTGAAGGAAAAATGAATTGGGCCTTTTTAAAAAATAAATTTTGGACCCCTTTGTCAAAATAAAAGATAAATTTATTTGTAATTAAATATTTAAATTAATTAATTGAATTTTATTTTGTGTTTTATAATTTACAGTCACTTTATTTGTAATTAAATATTAAAATTAATTTAATGAATTTTATTTTATTTTGTGTTTTATTTTGTCAATTTATAGTCTTGCCCTTTGTCAAAATGTTTCTAGAAGCAATCAATGTAAGTTTACACTTTTACCCTCTTAACTTTACGGAATCTTTGAAAACCCTAACATAATTGGATGGTAGGGACCACAAGATAGATTTTTGGTAATTAGAGGGACCTGTCAACACAATACTGAAAACCGAGGGACCAGTTTAACTATTAGGTCAAACTAGAGGATCGAAAATGAATTTTACCCTAAAATATATTACGAGTAAAAAATAAAGGGGTATTATCAATTTAGTCCCTAAGTTTTGGTGAAAGATCAATTTTTTAAATGAAATTGCTTTTTTACAACCATCGGTCCCTAACTTTTAAAAAGTACATCAAATTGGTCCCTCTGACCTTAATTTTGATGGTCAAATGTGATAGAAAATAAAATTGACCATTTTGCCCTTTGTATTTAATTATTGAAAGATAATGATACTTTTTTTTTTGAACTGCGATCTTTATTAGAAAAGACAGGGAAACAACCCCAAGCACAAACCAAACCAAAACAAAACAGGGGAAGCAAACACCCACACCAGAACAACCAGTAAAGACAACCAAGAGCACCAGATCACAGCCACCTCACTAGAACACAGCTGAAAAACATACAAAACCCACCCACTAAAAATAGAGCAACACCAAAGCAGTGCACAGACACAAAAAGACTAGCTCCCAAGCACGCTCAACACACCAAAAAAAGAAACAAAAGCAGCTACTGCAGAACCAAAATCATGTCTCTCCATGAAACCCACCAACTCCCAACAACCATGAGACTAGCTCCTCTTCCAACAACCTTAAGCCTAGCCTTTGTCATCCCCTTTCCCTCTAGCAATATGGTCCACCAACTCTTCTTCAACACCACTGAAATTGCAACCACGAGCCCCACCCCGAGTCTACTTTTGCCCTCCTGCCAATTTGGATTGTCCAATACAAAATTGACATGTGTTATAAAACTTTTTTATAAAAAAAAACTTAAAAAATTAAATAATAACATAAAATTAATAAAATACATTATAAATAAATAATATCATAAAAATATTACTATTGTTTTAATAATAAAAAACCTATAAATATATAATAACTCTTCAAATAACATAAAACTATTTATTTAATTTTTTAAATGGAAATCCATTACAAAAAAAAAAAAAAAAAAAAGACAAGTTAATTTGAAAAATGAAAAAATATATATATATATATTTTTTTTAAAATTGATCTCTACCATCCATCTTTGATTTTTATGATATGGATGGTGGAGATTGAAAAATGTGTCTAAACAACCTATAGGAGGGTAAATGGTTTATTAATTGATTATATTACCAAATTTTTCGATTAATCAATAATGAACACACAACCAACACAAACAACAAAAAACAAGTAAATTGCGGAATATAAATGAACACTTGATTTTTATGTAAAAACCCTCCAACTGAGAAAAACCACGGGACTAGCCTCGCTAACCACTTAGTCACAGAAACTCCACTATTTGAATATTTGATTACATCCTAACTTGACATCACTCGTCACTCTTCTCAAGGATCATAACTCAACCTATTATACCTGCAGAGGCATTTAACATGGGTCTTAATAATGCTAGCCAACCAACCTTTTGGTTGCAAGACTTCAACTTGCTTGTGCAATTACCACATGTAGCCACAATACTTGGACTCAATGGAGAGAATTAATGTCTAAAGTGAATAAGCAATGAATGCTCAATGCATATGAGTGCTAGACTAACACTAAATGCTTAATTAAGTATGAGTATGCAAACTCAACAACCCTAATTATTAGTTAACCCCTACAATCACCAAAGCCTTAATGAAAAAGTTCTAAAGATGATGTCTTGGTAAAAAGAAAGGAAGAACAATAAATAAGATGGGGTTTTGTTCTTACCTACCCAGTGATGATGCACAAGAAATCCATGCTTGATGAAGTCCTAAATGCAATGAATGGGGATTTGAAGAGTCACAAATGGTTGCAAGAACCTTCCTCTCTCTAAGAACTCAATAAGGCTCACAAACAATGAAAATTTCAGAGCTTGATGAACAAGAAAGTGTCTTGGGCTATATATAGGGGACTTGTAAAACTACATCGTTTTGGAAAAATTAGTTTGTCGCAGTCCCATTTTCACGGTTGACCATGACGACAAACCGCCGCAACAAAGGCAACTGAATTGTCGTCGGAAATTCATGGTCCCATTTTCGCGGTGGATCATGATGAAGGCATGACCGCGAAATCACTGGAGAAACTTCGCTCCTATTTGTTGCGGTTCTTCATGATGACACCAAGACAATGTAAACCTCTGGAAGGTTTTTTCGCGGTGGTCCAAGACAACACTTAAACCGTGAAATTCTCTGGAAGGAATGTTGCACTCATTTTTTACGATGGATCAAGACGGCACTTAGACCATGAAATCACTAGAATGGTTTTCACAGTTCATCACGATGACACCAAAACCACGACAATAATAGCTACGGTTGGTTTGAGAGGGAGTAATGAAGTTAACAGGTCAACTAGCCTAGTTGTATAATGACATGGTTGTTGATATGATTGAATGGGGTGTACATAGAACAAAAATATGTCTCTTTATTTGTTAGGCATATTTTACTTATTGTTGTAGTGGTGTAGATCGAGTATGCCACACTTATATTTATGCTCATCTTCAAGAGCTCATTCTTATTGTATCAACTATACAGAATTGTTTCTCTGTTTATGTTGAGAGAGAAAGTGAGAGCTTTAGAGAGAGAAACCGTGCTTAAAATTGAAATTTTGGTCGAGAGGGTCACCATTCTTGAAAGCTTTGTTATTCATGTGGTGTCCTTAAAAGCATATGGATAGGAAAATAGAAAAGAAAACATAATAGGATCGAGAGATTTATTTTTCTAGTTTAAACGAATAAACGATAGGGTTTACTTTTTGACTCTTTTTTATTTCAAGTAAAAAATTAAGGGGGAATTACAGTTTAGTCCTTATCTTTTAAGGAAACGTCACTTTTTTACTCGACTTACGTGTATTAGGGTCTTTAGTCCTCATCTTTTTGGAAATGCATCAAAAAGGTCCCTCCGTTAGTCAATGGTTAGTCAAAGTTAACTGGTCCATGGGTAAAACGGTACTTTTAGTAATGGAAGTGTCAGAAAGACAGTTTTACCCATAAGGATGCGAAAAGTCTGAAATGCCCCTCTAACAATTACTCTTAAACCCCATTTAAATTAAAAATGCATCCATCAAGGATTGAACCTTCAACCTTGTGGATAAAAATAATAGGCTCTAACCAGTTGAGCTACTGCAACTCATTGTTGAAGGTTTATTGATTTAAATGTACATATAGTTATATAATATGTTTAAAATAATTTAAATATATTTATATAATTTAAAATAAACTCATATATATAATTTGAAATATATTTAATAATAATATATCAAAACATATTTAAGAAAAAGAAAAAGAAAATAAGAAAAACAAAACGAAAAAAAATTAAATAAAAGGGAAATTTTTTCTTTCTTTCTTTCTGTTTTATTTTTATTTTTTTCCCTTTTTAATTTATGAGTTTTGATTTTCTGAGTTTCTTTATCAAATTGAAATAAGAAAACAAAAAGAAACCTAGAAAATCAAAGCCCGTAGATTTTTTTTTTTTTTTTTTTTTTTTGAATTATTTTCCTTTACAAAAAATATTTTATTTCAATTTGATAAAAAAAAAAAAAAAAAACCCCAGAAAATCAAAGCCCATAAATTGAAAAGGGAAAAAAAATTAAAAAAAAGAATTTTTTTTTCCGTTTTTTTTCCTTTTTTTTCCTTATTTTCTTTTCCATAAATCTGTTTTGATATATTATTATTAAATATGAGTTTATTTCAAATTATATATATATGAGTTTGTTTTAAATTATATAAGCATATTTTAAATTATTTTAAACAAATTATATAACTATATATACATTTAAATCAACAAGCCTCCAACAATGAGTTGGAATAGCTCAATTGGTTAGAGCTTGTTGCTTTTAACCATGAAGTTGAAGGTTCAATCCTTGATAGATGCATTTTTAATTTCCTAATATTAAATGGGTTTAAGAGTAATTGTTAGAGGGGCATTTCAGTCTTTTCGCATTGCTTAGGGGTAAAACCGTCTTTTTAACACTTCTATTAACGTTGACTATCAACTTTTTGGTCAGATGGACTTTTTTGATGTATTTCCAAAAAGATGAGGACCAAAGACCCTAATACACATAAGTCAAGTAAAAAAGTGACGTTTCCTTAAAAGATAAGGATTAAACTGTAATTCCCCCAAAAATTAATTAAATGAATCCTGACTATTCATTTTTTCAATTGCCACATGTAGCAGGATCCTCAAAAGTATAGGTAAAACTTATGTTATGAGAGGATCCTGATCCCACGTGTAAGACCATCCCATGTAAAATTTTCTCAATAAATGGCACTGTACAACATAATTACGTAAGTGGAACCATACCAAGTCTGATCATATATTTGCTTGTATTATAGAATCCAAAAAACAACAAAAAAGCAAAAAACAAGAACAAAAACAAAAATGGATTCTGCTAGTATTAGTATATATTGGCCGAATCCAAGAATAGTCAAACCGAGAATCAACATTATGTCCAGGTCAACATATATAATTCGCATGTTTTCTTCCAAGCAAAGGAGAACAAATAGTTTAAGAAACCTTTTTATCCATTTGGAGTCAAATCCCAGGAGCAAACCAAAACGGAGACTAGCTCTAGATGACAATCAAAGTGGGACAAGTCAGCTTAATTTGTTATTGATAGTGATATTGTCGCGATCGATCATACAACAAGTTGCATTATATATAGGTGATGATTGGTTGCCTATTTATCATGAATTTCTGCCAATTAATATATAGCATATACAAACTCCATGAAATTGTACATACCGTTAAATTGTCATAGTCCACGGCCTGCCAATTCAGGTTGTTATTTGTGATTATTCTGAATTTGAATAAATGACCTGAATCATAGATTCAGTATACTCTATAAAAGAAAATTAGTTGTTTTAATTTGTTTGGTAATCGGAGGATTCAGAGGTTACAATTGGAAATGTTTTTCAATTTAAATTAATATCTGAAACGTCATACTATTTATACAAAAAAATTAATAAAGTTTATAAATTCTAAAAATACATTTATGTTTAATTTGTTGGTTTCTTTATAACCCTGTTACAGTAAATATCATCACCTCACTAAAAAAAATTATTTAATTATTATTTGGTGGGTGAAAGGTGTCCTTTAGCCTACCAATATGGATATAAAGAAAAGAGAGAGAGGAAGAAAATGTAAATTGTGTTGGAGGACTGTTTCGGTAACTTTTTTATTATGGGGTGAAAATAAATTTTCACATTTGGTTAGTAACAATATATGAAACTTATAGTCTTATAGATGTGGTTAAAAATGTTTCCTAAAACTTATGTGGTTGAAATTGACAATTTCCACTTATTTGGAGGGTTCAACTATCTTCAATATATGATTACATATTTACATGCCACTCTAACCATAGATTAATTATTATTATCTAAACATTAATTAAAGTGCAAAATAATTTAATTTATTTTGAACCAATTTTCCAACAGAAGCACGATATTTGTTTTTTTGCAAGTTTGAAATTCGTTTTTTCCGCGTTGATGCTGATACCGCTGGCCGACAAGCATAGAAGAAATTGATATACATTTTCGCCAACTTTTGTCCTTTTTAGTCTTGTTAGCTCTATAAAATGCAGTGAGACTTCTCATTTAATTAGCAACACAGAAAAATATACATATATTTAGTTAGAGATTTTCTTGGTATTCTTTGTTGAAAAGATGTTGTCGATCGTGAAAGTTCCAGTCTTCCAATTTTTGGGTTTTATATTATTGAGTAGTTTCCTCTATTCTCAAGCTTTGGTTCGTCATTACACTTTTGTGGTAAGTACCATGGTTTCTAGCACTCTATAACGAGCTTTGAAAATATGAGATTTTATTAAAAATGCTTATTGAATTTTTAAAGATTTATCCATTTTCAAATATAAAAACCAGCTAATTAGTTGGTAAACTTTTTATCAAATTTACAAAATAAATTAATCTCATCTATCAAATGCATGGTGTGTTTTTACTTTTTAGAAGAAAATCTTTATAATTTATTACATAACATGTAAACTAGAATTTCAAGGTTGATATATTCTTTTTAATTATTTCATATTTTTGGTTATTGTTCTTTTTCATTTTTCATTTTTCTTATGATTTGTTTGCCTTGTTTGGATATATCATTTGTTTTTATTTTAAATAAACTCCCTCGTGTGCGTTGAAAGTTCAAAAAAAATATAAGGTCATAATTTAGTTTTTTATTTTATTTTAATATTATCATTATATCAGTAATTATCTCCCGAAACCATTCTCATTTTTTAATATCAGTACGAGAGTTATGAGAATATTAATTAAGCAATAAATAGATAGATTTAAATAATGTTAGTTTGTCTAAGGAGAAAATGACACATCATTAATTACCATAGTACCCCCTTCTAGATACGAATCTTTGGATTCCTCACTGCCAATTAAAATTACACAAGAAAACAAGAAGTTAGCCGTGATAAATTATGGTTTTCAATGAGATTCAATATCAATCCCATATTATATACACATTAGTCAAATGAATAAATTAAGCTGGTAACCAATAATTAGCACATAATTAAGTACTATATATAATTAACTGGTAAATATTTGCGACTAATTAGAAAGAAATTTTGTTTCTTATATATAAAACAATAATAATATATATCCATCAATCGAATAGCTAGCATATTGAGAAACTGTTTATTTTTTCAGGTTGAAGACACTCCATACACAAGGCTTTGCAGCACTAAGAACATATTGACTGTAAATGGACAATTTCCAGGACCAACTCTATATGTCAACAAGGGAGATACAATCATATTGGATGTTTATAACAAGGCCAATTATAACATCACCATTCATTGGTACGTCTACGTACATCTAACGATTGAAATTAATATAAAGGTGTTACAAAACCTACATGTAAAGTTTAAGGAGATGGGATAAATCCGGTATTGAAAAAACATATAATAAAATAAGGGCTAGTTTTTTGGATATTAATATAAAGGTGATATATATTTATATATGTTTAAATATTTGCAGGCATGGAGTGAAGCAACCTAGAAATCCATGGTCAGATGGTCCTGAATACATCACCCAGTGCCCAATTAGAAGCGGAGAAAGATTTAGCCAAAAAATAATACTTTCGAATGAAGAAGGAACTCTGTGGTGGCATGCTCACAGCGACTGGTCTCGAGCAACTGTTCATGGAGCCTTTGTTATCTATCCAAATCACAACAAAGGAAGTGGTTATCCTTTTCCCAAGCCTCATGCCGATGTGCCTATCATTTTCAGTGAATGGTGGAAGAAAGACATAGTGGAGGTGTACAATGAATTTCGACGAACAGGAGCAGATCCTAATATTTCTGATGCTTATACCATCAATGGTCAACCTGGTCATCTTTATCCTTGCTCAAAATCAGGTATCAATAATATTGCTCCATTTCTCTTCTTATTCCAACTTCAAACTAGCTTGCTTGTTATTTTCAAACTCTGTCTCAGTTGAATTAAATGAATGAATTTTTTTTGTCTTTTTCAAATCAAGTTGCTAAAAGTTAAAATAAAAATATGTGTAGGAATCTAATTAATTTAACTACATCCCATGCATTAAAGAAATAGATAATGATTTCAGTGAAAATATCAATTTTTTATTGTTTTATGAAGAATTACATAAATTCGGGTTTTTTTCTTAGGGGAGGACTCGAACCCACAATCTCATGATGTAGGTGTAAGAAATATACCACTAGACTAATCTTGTCTCGTCTTGAAAATATCAAATTAAGGTCCAAATTTTTAAAAATTTCGATAGAACTATTGAAAAATATTTAAGGATATTTTTTATATCAATCTCACATAAATAAATAAATAAATAAATAGCTGCCATATATTTGTTTGGGAAAATTGGTCTAACTTGTCCTTACAAATAGTGAAATTGCACTTGGAAGACGAAATTGTATTTGGACAATGGTAGACATCCAATCATTTTTGTCCAACTTTTTGTCCAACCCCTGATGTGTCAGTTTGTGAGTGGATATATGGATAAATCATTATTAATGTACATCTACTCATCAACTGACACATCAAGGGTTGGACAAAAATGTTGGACAAAAAGACTGGATGTGTAATATTATCCAATTGTATTTATTACATTAAAGGGTTAAACAGTCTTTTTGTCTTAGGAAGATAATGGTGGCTAAAGGGTAAAACAGTCTTTTTAGTTTAAGGCAAATAATAAATAAAATAAAATAAAATAAAATAAAAATAAAATTAGTTACTCTTTTTTAGATCAAATAAAATTAGTTACTCAATCACACACGTCGCCACATCAGTGATAACATTTAAAATTAATAAATTTAATTATATTTATTAATAAATTTAATTTTAAAAAATTCTAAAATAAAATAGATGATGAACACTTTTTTCTATTTCCTTATGTCAACAAACTCTCTCCCATATTAAAATTGTTTAAACATCATCTCATCTAATACTTTCTCCATATGTATATTCTTACAGACACCTACAAGTTAACAGTTGATCAAGGCAAGACTTATCTTCTCCGGCTAATCAACGCTGCAGTGGAGGACATTCTCTTCTTCGCCATCGCCAACCACCAACTCACCGTCGTGGGAACAGACGGTAGCTACACCAAGCCATTTAAAACAGACTACATCACTATCTCCCCAGGACAAACCATTGATGTCTTGCTAGAAACAAACCAGCCACCCAGCCACTACTACATGGCCGCTAGGGTTTACTCCTCCGCTGAGGGCGTCGATTTCGACAACACAACCACCACGGCCCTGCTTCAATACAATATTGGAAACAAAAGCACCACCCCACCTTCAAACCCTCCTCTCCCTTATCTCCCATTTTACAATGACACAAAGGCCTCAGTTAATTTCACTGGAAAGCTTAGAAGTCTAGCAAATGAAGACCACCCGATTGATGTCCCAGTAAATATAAGCAGTAAATTAATTTTTACAGTTTCTGTCAACACATTCCCTTGTGCAAATGACTCTTGTTTGGGTCCAGATGGGTCAAGGCTCTCTGCTAGTATGAACAACATAAGTTTCAGTCTACCATCAACTGACATACTAAAAGCTTATTATAACAACATTAGTGGCGTCTATGGCAGCCAGTTTCCTAGCAAACCGCCGCTGGTTTTCAATTTCACTGCGGAGACTCCTCCGACGTACTTGAACACTCCTAAGAAGGGCACGGAGGTGAGAGTGGTGGAGTACAATTCAACGGTGGAGATTGTTTTGCAAGGGACAAACTTGCTTGCTGGGACTGATCATCCCATGCATTTGCATGGATACAGTTTCTACGTGGTGGGTTGGGGGTTTGGGAATTTTGATAAAGAGAAGGACCCTTTGGGCTACAATCTTTTCGACCCTCCTCTTCAAAATACCATTGCTGTTCCAAAGAACGGCTGGGCTGCAATAAGATTCAAGGCCAACAACCCAGGTATATATATCTATATATATATATATATATATATATATGTTGCTTAAACAGTTTTCATATATTATTGGGTTCCTTTTTCAACTGTCAGTTCAGGAAAAAAAATATTATCTTTATTCTAAGTTTTTACCCGAATAAAGATCAAACTTGTGATTTGTAATTAATGCAGAAGAAAAAAAAAAAAAAACTACAAATCTCGTCTCTATTTCACCAAGCCATTAAAAAAAGTACTTAAAATTAGAAGTGTAAAGATGGGTAATGACTGATTTAGTTGGTAAGTAGTACGTATTGTTCTTGGACCAATTTAATCTCACTCACATAATTTAAATCAACCAAGTATCTTAGTTTAAGTTCTTAGAGTTCATGTTAGTACGTTAATTACACTATTTTTACCCTCAAAAAATGTTTAAAATACAAAATATATAGCCTTGTATATGATGTCTTACGAGAACAAAATGTAAATATATCTTAGGATGAAAATGTATATTTTCTATTAAACTTTTTACATGAGGAGCTAGCCTAGCTTATTTAATTAAGATTATGATATTAATTCTTGTATTAATATTTTTGGTGTTTTGAGCACAGTTTCTTACATGTGTAATTTTGGTGTAAAAAACAGGAGTGTGGTTCATGCACTGCCATCTGGATCGTCACCAAACATGGGGGATGGAAATGGCATTCATTGTCAAAAATGGTCAGGGCCCAGATGCACAAATGCTGCCTCCACCATCTTATATGCCTCCATGTTAAATTGTTATAGCAAAATTTATTACTACCTATTAGCAAAATTTATTACTACCTAGTTTGTGTAATTTGATTGGTGTATGGTATTGTATAGTCACTGCAATAAAATTCAAGCTTGAAAGTTGAAACAAACATAAATCTTTGTTTTTTTTTCCTTCTTTCTATATTTTTCAGCGTTGCCGTTGCCGTTGCTGTTGTTTTTGTTTTTGTTTTTGTTTCCCTTTTTACAAAGTGTTCTAATTAGAACACAAATTAATAGGAATGGCTGGTGGGTTGGGTATTTGAGATCAAACTCAGACTCAGACCTGAGTTCCACACCGGTCTAGGCTTGACGGACTCAAATCAGCTGTCCAAAAATGGTATCCCAATTTATTTCTAACCAACCAAATTGGGACAAGTGTCTACATTTAAAACGTAAACACATATTACAATTTGGTTAGTTAGACATAAATTGAGACACCATTCGTGGATAGCTAATTTGAGTCCAGGCTTGACTAGCCCCAAATAGGCAAACATGAAACATCCCATGTTTAAGGTCCAGTCCTTTATTCATTACCACTTTAAAAAAAATGGGGTAAATACACTTACTTCCCCTGAAGTTTGGTATAAATACAGCTAGAGATAAACTATGTATTTATCTACTCAAACATCCCCTACTCTTAAAATTAAACTAATAAAAAACCAAATTACCTATAGTTATTAAAATTTAAAAATCAAGATAATTTTTATTTAAAAATCAAGATAATTTTTATTTTAAAAAAAATTGTAAAAACTAGTACAAATAATTTAAAATTTAGAATCAATTTATTATTAAAAATTATAAATTTAAGAAACAGTAAAAAAGTTAACTTTAAAAATTAAAAAAATAATTATTTAAAATAAAGATAATTTAACATTTTTAAAAAAGTTTTAAATTTTAAATTATAAAATTATTTTTTAATTTATATTCCATCGAAAGGATTATCTCCAAGTACTTTAATTTAATTATTTTTTATAAAAATATTATTTACATTTTTTTAAAGGTATATTTACATTTTCAAATTTTAATAAGTAATTTAATTTTGGGTACGGATATTGACACCCATAAAAGTTATTAGTACATCCATTTTTATAAGTATACACATGTCTAAATTTAAAAAATAAATATTACTATAAACACCCACCCTAATGCCAATAATACCCTCATTGAAAAAATATATTCATTTTAATACATATTATTTATAAATACTCTTAAATTATTATCACACTCAATTTATTAAAAAAAAAAAAAAAAATTCATATTATTTTTGGAATCACTACAAGAAAAAAGACCTATTGGGACGAAAATCTATTGGGACGTTTTTTTTTCGTCCCAATAGGAGGTCTATTGGGACGAAATATATTTCGTCCCAATAGGCAGCTATTGGGACGAATTATATATTTCATCCCAATAGACATCCTATTGGGACGAAATATATTTCGTCCCAATAGACCTCCTATTGGGACGAAAAAAAAACGTCCCAATACACATTCTATTGGGATGAATATTTATTTCGTCCCAATAGAATGTCTATTGGGACAATTTTTGTCTAATGTGGTAAGGCTTTTAGGGACGAATTATTTTCATCCCAATAGGATGTTTATTGGGACGAAATATATAATTCGTCCCAATAGACTGCCTATTGGGACGAATTTATTTCGTCCCAATAGGTTTTCTTTTTATTTAAAATTATAATGGTTAATAAATTTTGTTGACCTTTAGGGACAAATTTCTTTCGTCCCAATAGGATATCTATTGGGATGAAATACATAATTCGTCCTAATAGGCAGCCTATTGGGACGAAATAAATTTCGTCCCAAAAGGTTTTCTTTTTATTTAAAATTATAATAATTAATTAATTTTGTTGAAAATTCTTGATTTATTTTTTTTGAAGTTTTTTCCTTAAAGATAGATTAATAATTAAATTACCATATAAATTAGAAAATGATGCAATATGGATCATTTTGTTTGTCCAAAGTGGTTCTCTATAGAGATGAATTTTGTTTTTTTCCTAATAAGTTCTTCATAAGGATCAATAACTATTAGTTTTGAAAGATTTTCTATTATTTTTTAAAAAAGGAACTAAACCGTTGGAACCGGAACCGAACTGTCGAAACCGAAACCGTTGGTTCCGAATCAAAAATCGAAACTTGAAAATGATGAAAAATGCCACATTTTTAAAGTGTTTTTGTAAGAAAGTCACCACTTTAATAACTTAAGTTTAAAAGGCACCTATTATGGTGAACGGACAAAAATTCCCTTACTTTACACACATTCTCTTACTTTGAAGTTTTTATTTTAAAATTTTTTTATTATTCTTTCATCTTCATCATAAAGGTTTGTTTAATAGATCTCCAAGGGAGGTTGAATATCATTGGATAATTAGTTTAGTGGCACTACGGAGATTTTTTTGGTTTTGAATCTTCCATTATTGAGCCTTTTCATTTTATTCTTCAAGTATTTCGTAAACCCGAATCAGAAATCAAAACCGTTGGTTCCAAATCGAGAGCTGGAACCGGAGTCATGTTTAATTCTGAGTACGATTAACAATTGACCATTTGATCTGACAATATATGATTTGAACAAAATAGTTTAATTAAATGTTATAATAAATGTTTTTTAATATCAATTTGTTTATCATATAAAAAAAAAAAATTAATTAGTGGAATTAATCTGCAAATAAAATTTTGATCGAAAAATAATCAATAAAAAATTAATAAGAAGTAGAGGTTATATATAAACATTATGCTTTTGTTATCACAAACAAAGGAGCAGCAAAGTGGTTGGGCGTGTGTGGGTGGGTGTGTGTGTGCAGGGTTCGACTCACCTTGAGGACAACAATTAAAACTGATTTGTGTGGGTGGCTGGTGGTGTGGGGGGTGTGGGTGGTGGCTGAGGCAACAAATTTTTAATTTTTAATTTTTAATTTTTTCGTCCCTATAGGATACCTAAAGGGACAAAAAATTATCTAAAGGGACGAAATATTTCGTCCCTACAGGTTGTCAAAGGGGACGAAAATACAATTCGTCCCTACAAGTGGTCTATTGGGACGAATATTTTCGTCCTTATACCTTATCAATTGGGACAAACAAAAATTGTCCCTATAGGTAGTTTTAAGGGACGAATTTCAATTTTCGTCCCAAAAAAGCTATTGCGACCCACCTGAGGGGATGGAATTTGGGACGAATAAAATTCGTCCCAATAGACCTATTGGGACGTTTTTTGGGCTATTGGGACGAAAAAAAATCGTCTCAATAGCCCTTTTTTTTTTTGTAGTGAATCAAATCTTTTTTTAATGATGATCCAATTTACTTTTGGAAATATCTCGAATGTAGGAGTTTTATAATAGGGAATGTGTGGAACCGTATATGGGGTCGAGATTTTCAATATGAAATTCTCTTATTTATATAGCTATCTTAAATATATATATAAATAAATAACTTATTGATATCTACAGTTATCTTTATAAAAAAAAATAAAAAATAAAAAACTTGCTGATATCTACAGCAATAGTTAAAAAAATATTTTTTGTTCATTGATAGAGTTCATAATTGTACATAAAAGAAAGACAAAAACAATATGATAATCATGTGATGATGAAAAAGTTTGATACTTGAAATAAAATTAGAGTTTAATTAGGATTTATCATATATTAGGGTTTATCATAATTTTTTTTTTTTTAAAGTTTTTTTTAATAAAAAAATATAGTTAAAGATATAAGTGTAATTAATTAGTGTATATAGTATTTGGTTTATTTTTAATTTAAGTAATTTGTCCTTATTGGTAAATTTTTATTGGGATATTTTTATAATTAATTTTTTTAATAAAACATGAGTATACTAATAAGTTTTATATATCGTCACCCTTTAATTTTTAGAGTACAAAAGATCTAAGTAATCCAAGTCAACGAACACAATTTGTTATAGACTCATAGAAGTTTTTTTTTTTTTTTTTTTTTTTTTTTTGAGAAGGAAAATTTCATTGAAGGAAAAAAAACATAGTACAGAAAAGAGAAGGATCAGAAATCCAACCACAAAAAAACTCCTTAGAAGAGGAGAGAGAAGCAGATGCCAGATTAAGAGCCAAAGAGTTCCCAGATTTGGGAGAGGCTTGACATCTAGACACACCAACCTCCTCAAATAAGATCTTAATATCATTCACTATATACGAGGTATCCCCCAAATTATCAGAAGAAGAATTTAAAAGTGCAGTGATTCTGGGGGAATCCCCTTCAACAAACTTTACATGGAGATTATAAACACTGACTAATTGTAGACACTCCCTCAGAGCAATGAGATACCTAGTATCCTGGCTGAAGGAACCGTAAAGAACTTTAGCCCTGGCCACTAGGACCTTCCCTTTGTCATCACTGACGGCTGCACCAAAAGCAAAAAACTTAGAGTTTCAGTGCGTTACAATACCATAATTTAACTTCAAGCAGTCAGCAAGGTCTCAAATATGAAAAAGAAGATAATTGTAAGCTTGTTGGCTTTACTGACAGCGATTGGGCAGGGTCTCTTGATGATCGAAAGAGTACATCAGGATATATGTTTTGCTTGGGTTCAAATGTGATTTCATGGTGTTTAAGAAAGCAAAAATCTGTAGCTTTATCTTCAGCTGAGGCAAAGTATATTGCTGCTACAGATTCTGCATGTAAAGTTGTGTGGTTGAGAAGAATTCTTAAAGATTTGTACTTTGAGCAAAAGGATCCAACAACAATTCATTGTGACAACATGTCAGCAATAGCAATGACAAAGAATCCGGTCTTTCATGCCCGATCAAAACATATAGAGCTGCGTCATCACTTCATCAAAGATTTGGTTAGCAAAGGAGAAGTCGTTATGGAATTTATCGGCACCAATGATCAACCAGCTGACATCCTAACAAAAGCAATTACTCTGGAGAAATTTGAGAAGTTCAAGTCTCAACTCAAGATTACAAATTAAGTGGGGGTGTTGAAAAGTAACTTGCAATCTTGATTGGTTGCAGCTAACATGATGTTTTCAAAACAAAATAAATGTTGCTGGGCTCTATGTCAGTTAATCTTTTGGTTTCTCAAGCACTTGTATTGAAACTATAAGTGTCTTAAATATTTCTCTAGAATGTTCATTTGCTTCATATAAAATTGCTGATGTACCCTGTAATGTTAAGCATTATCAAAAAAATGCAGCAAGTAATAACAAGCAGTTACAGTTATGCAAATTACCATTTGTTCTACTTAAACTTTTTATTTTCTTCTAATTTCTCACCACTCCTACATTTGCACCCAACATAACCTCCAGGCCTCCTCAACCATTCATTTCTTAGTTCCTCACCTAATATTGCCTATTAAATAGATAATGTGAAAGCTCATAAAAATATGTAGTTAGGAATGCAACTATATATGTATCTTAGATATCTAAAATCCGAAATCTTCATGCTTTAACTATTCGACTCCTAATTTCCTTGTTTAAATTGCTTATACTATCTGTAATTTTTGAAAGTAGTATTGTAGCTTATCTTTTCAGCTATTCTGTATGAGGAAGGCGTAAAAGTTAACACATTTATCTTGGAATTAATAGCTCACAGTCACATGTTTTTTGTATGCAATAATACAATTAAGCTCATTCTAGTCTATAAAGTAGCATGGGAGTAGTGAGATCTAATGGACAAACATGCTCATAATTGACTCTCATAGTCATATGTATGAGCTATACTAATTTCAGAAGTAATAGAACAAAATTGTGCATAATTATCCTAAAATCAGGATTGGTAAAATGAAAGAGAGAGAGAGAAAAAAAAAGAGAGAGAAAGTGAAGAATAGAGGGAGCCGAGGAAAGAGATGGAAAATAACCATAAGGGCAATTTGGTAATTTTTGATATTTTTTGAATATTTTTCTGAAAAATTTGGTTACTATGATTTTATTTTCAAAACATGGTTAAAAATAATTTTTGATTTCAAAATATGGTTAGTTTTGGTAAATTCCTCATTGCTAAATAACCCTCTAACGGTTGATAAAATGGGCAATTACATAGACCCCTTAAGTTTTGAAGTTAAGACACATAGGTGGAAAAGTTTACTTATTTTACACTAACACCCTTGAATTAACGGTAATCATCTAATAATGTTAACTTGACTTGACTAAGAAAATGTCCACAATACCCTTATATAAAAATATAAAAACATTTATAAAATGTAGAAAATAAATAAGAAAATAGAAAAAAAATAAATATTTAAAAAAACAAAAAAAAAACAAAAAACAAAAAACAAAAAACTTTTTTTCTTCTGAAAAATAAAGGGGCAAAAGGGAGGTTGCTTGCAGGCCTCTAAACACGAACCATGGCTTTCAAGATGTAGGTGACTTCTTCCAAGCCTCAATTTCACTGAGGGTATTGCCTCCGCTCAAAACTCAAGCCAAAAAAAATCTTCCATTTAAGGCAAATTCACCTTAATCACATACAAATCAAAAATAGATCCACAATAAAATTATAATCCCACCAAAATCCAAACCCATTTCCAATATAAAACTTCCATAGCACATCAAAACCCATAAATCCATCTACAATATCACCATACCAGAAAAAAAATGATGCAAGTTAGCGGTGAAGTAAGCCAGCATCTTCTGATGATTTGGTTAATGGAGGCGTTGCCTCCTAGAGAGGACGGGGGGTGGGAGGCGGCTGCCATACCCATCCCCTGTTTCACTTTCGTTTTTTTTTTCTCCTTTTTGTTTTTAATTAAGGCCTTGTTTGTTTTTCTCATATGAGGTCTAAAAACTGCTAAAATGTCTTAGTAAGATGTTTTTGTTTGTTTTTTTCATCAGTTGAAGTCTGAGAATCAATCAAAAATGTCTGAGAAAAAAAAGTTAGAAAACTTGGCTTTTATTTGAACTCAGAAGCAGTAAGGAGAACTTTTGACCTATATTCCCCGTTTTACCCCAAACAAAGTAGAAGAAGACTTCTCGTCTTGCATCATCGACATCCTCTTCACCTAGAAATGATTAATTTCTTCAACAACCACTAGCATATCCATCACAACAAGAAACACAACTGATTTTAGATTTGAATGTTTTGAAGATAAGAAAAAGAAAAAATCTTTAAACGGGTGATGGTGATACGTGCATAATCCAAGCACATGCAATCACATGGAGGAGTGGAGGACCAAGTCAGAAATAGTTAAGTTGTTGTTAAGTTGATGTAGTTAGTTGTTCAAATAAGTGGGCTTATGTGTACTGTTTTCACGTTCATTATGCAGAGAGTGCATTAGATTGTGTACCGTAGGTCTCTACCCATGATTTCCTATTTTCTTCTTGTTGTGGTGTTATGTTGTTTGTTCGTTCGTATGTATGGCCTATAAATTGCCAACATTGTTTTGAATGAGATTATGTTGAATAGATTATTGCTTCTTAATACCCCTTCTCATTCCTCTATTTTCTCTGTTCTTCTCTTTTCTTGCTACACTTCTCTTCTGTTCCCAAATTGTACGTAACATTGATGGATGGGGTTGAAGAAGATGGATTAAATTGATCTGGATGGGTTATGTATTTAACACCTTGCTTCCAAAAATGGTTAAGAGCCAAATGAACTTCAAGAGGCTTTCACTCACCGATATTACAATTGACATCAAACAGGTTCCTACAAAGAAGACTCTGATTGAAGCCATGGAGAAGGCTAATGTGAAGAACAAATGGGAGAACAGCTCCTGGGGAAGGAAGTTGATTGTGCAGAAGAGGAGGGCCGCACTTAATGCTTTTGATTCATTAATTTATATTCTTAAATTCATTAATTTATCCTTTTAATATATGCATTTATTTATTTTTAAATGAAAATTAAATAATTTTTACTTTTAATTTGGATGAAACTTTTAAATATTATTTAATTAATTTAAATAAATACTTTTACAAGTACATGAACAATAAAATTAAATGCAAATGCAAATGCATAAATCCATTAATAATATGAGGAGTATAATTGTCTTGTTACTAGTTTAATTTTCAGACATTGATATTTAGACATCACGAATAAAAAAACAAACATGTCGTCCAAACTTCAGATTTCAGTCACTTCAGTCGACTTCAAACCTATTCAGACTTCAGACCAAAAAACAAACACCAGCTAAGTTTTTGTAATAAAAAAATTAAACACATTATCGTTTGTTCCAAGCGGAAGTATGTTAAATGCAAGTTGCAAGGGGGTTGATCTAGAATAAGCAAACCTTACCATCTTGGTGTCTTAACCCAAAACCTCAAGGGTGTGAGTGTAATTTCTGCTAGATAAAATATCAAATCTAACCTTTTGGTTTGAAAAAACCGTTAATAAAAATCATAATGTAGTTGATGTTATTTAAATCAAACGAAAATGACTAAAGAGCTTCTTTTGACAATTTAAATTTTTTTATTTACACTTTTTTTCTAAAGATACTCCATTCTAAAAATTTAAATTTTAAAAAAGATCTAAAGATACTTCCTTTTGTTCTAAAATTATCAATTTTAACGTCTGACACTATTATTCTAAAGACACTCTATTTTTTAAAATAAAAATAGAGTCGTTTGCCATTTCTGCCATTTTATCTCTTATTCACTCTGCCATTTCTGTCTCTTGGCCGATGGCGAGAATTTTTCTCCTCCACTGAGAGTAGATCAGCTCTCTCTCGTTCCCCCGTCTCTCTTTCGTCTTTCTCTTCCATTCAACGGCGACATTGGCGAGATTGAGCCTCGATCTCCTCTGTTGAGAGCAGATCGACACTCACGGTGGTGAATATTTATGGTGGGTGGTGGTGATTTGTGGTGGCTATGGTTGGATTTGAGGAGTTTTGGATGGGTTTTAGTCAAACCCAATTCTTGGCTTTAGTTTCTAGGTGATGAATTTTATTTTATTTTTTTGGAAGGGTTTTGATCGAACCTAGCTCTTCATTTTGAAAGTGTTTTGATCGAACCCAGTTCTTGATTTCGGTTTGATTTTGGTTTTATTTTAATTTGATTTCGGTTTGATCTTAATTGATTTCGGTTTGATTTCAATTGACTTCGGTTTGATTTTGGTTTGATTTTGGTTGAATTTTGGCATCTAGTTTGATTTTGTTTCCTTGATAAAAGATATGGATATGGTGGAGATCCAATCTGGATCTCCACAAGAATTCAAAAAAAAAATTATTATTATTTTGATAAAGATATGGATCTATAGATTTATAACTTTTTTTTTTAATTTTTAGTTTTTAAAATATTTTTTATTTTTGATCTCCACCATATTTACAATTTTTTTTATTATTTGTTTTTAAATTCCTTTTTTTTTTTTTTACTTTCTGTTTTTAAAATTTTATAAAAAATAAAAGGATATATCTACACTGTCCATCTTTGAGATGGAAGGTGGAGATCCATTCCTTTTTTTCAATTATGTTTTTATTTTTTTTGGTTTTATTTTTTTAATATATTTTTTATTTAATGAATATCTAGAGTGTTAAATGGTCATTTCTAATTATATCGAAGGATAAAACGGTCATTTAACGTGAGGATTGATGGTCAAAGCTTTATTCTAATGGAAAAGGTGACAGAAGGGGCAAAATGACCAATATTTAGGGTTTCAGGGGGTTGATTGGTCATTAATGAAACTAGAGGGACTAGTATTTCTAATATGGAAAACCTCAAGGATAAAAATGGTAAATTCCCTTAAAACATTGAAAATGTCAATAAATTGTTGGGTTAATTGCAATAGCATACCCTAACGTTTTGCAATAACACACGAATATTCTACTTTTGTTTTTTATTACAGAAATATACCTTTGACCAGTTTAACTGCTGTTAAAGATAACGGTTGGCCATCATTGACCATTATTGCACTATAAAATGACCAGATTGCAATATTTTATCAAGCATTATTTTTATTTTTTTTTCAAAAAAATTACTCTAATATTTTTCTTAACAAGATTTTTTTTAAATTATAAAAATATGAAAAATAACTACCAGATAAATAAATTATTTATAAAGTAACAATTAAAAAACTAAAAATTTGAAATAAAAAAATCAGAAATACTTTCTTTCAAAAAATAAAATTCAGAAATACTTTTAAGAGAATCAGGAATAATACATTTCAAAAAAAAAAAAAAAAAAATCAAAAGGCATAGGTGGTGTGAGTTTTAATTCTTCTCATCCAACTAACTTTGGAAAAAAAAAAAAAAATCATCACGTTCACATCCAACTTCATCGCACTTTCATGACCACCCAAATTTCATTATACTTCTAATATTCTCGGATATCACAGCCCACAACAAAAATCCGCACAAAAATCATAGCTCCACCGACGAGCCCCCTGCTGCGGCCGCTCTCGCCATCACTCCCGCACTCATCGCTGCTGCTCGAAGAGATCACACAGAGATGATTTCGGCGATTTCCATGTCGGAATCGCCCAGATCTCCAATAAACATTTATATATAAATTTTCAAGTCAGTGCATCTTGATATAACTTCGTGAAGATATTAAATGTGAGCCACTAGTTTTATATGTTTTGACTCAAGTGTGTATGCATTTGTCAAAACTAATGCGCTCACATTCAATATCCTGATGAAGTTATATCATGATGCACTGACCAGATCGGGACTGTATCAGGACGAAGAATGGACCATATATATATATAGTGCCAAAACTTTCTATTGTCATTCTTCGTTCTGATATATTTATTGTCATCATGATATAAAATATATCAGGACGAAGAATGTGGACCATAGATTATGGAGAAGTTTTGACAAGTGCATAAACTTTGAGTCAAAGTATGTAAATTTAATGGTCCACATTCTTCGTCCTGATATATTTTATATTAAGACGAACTGACAATAAAAAAATTGTATATATATATATATATACATAAATTCTATTATCAGTTCGAACTGACAAAAGTTATATCAGTTCCTTGCATATGGGCCACTAGATTTAAATACTTTGACTTGGCTGTATGCACTTATCAGTCAAAGTATTTAAATCCAGTGGCCTACATGCAAGGAACTGATATAACTTTTGTCAGTTCGAACTGATAATAGAATTTATGTATATATATATATATATATATATATATATATGTAGAAAGAGAATGTAAACCACAAATTATGGAGAAGTTTTGATAAGTGCATACACTTTGAGTCAAAGTATGTAAATTTAATGATCAACATTCTTTGTCCTGATATATTTTATATCAGGACGAACTGATAATAGAAAAATTGTGTGTGTATATATATATATATATATATATATATATATATATATATATATATAGATTTTCTATTGTCAATTCGTCCTAACAATAAATATATCAGGACGAAAAATATGGACCACTAGATTTACATACTTTAACTCAAAGTGTATGCACTAGTCAAAACTTCTCCATAATCTATGGTCCACATTCTTCATCCTGATATATTTATTGTCAGGACGAACTAACAATAGAAAGACTATATATATATATATATTATTCGTTTTTATTATTTTGTAATAAAATAAATGTTTTTTTCTTTACTTGATGTTAGAAGAAAGAACTTTTGGCCTTTCAACTATTAAGTCAACACTTAAATTTAACTTGGTCAAACAAGTTAAGGGTATGCTTTTGTAATAAACGCAAAAGTACAATACTTGTGTGTTATTACGAAACGTCGGTGTATGTTATTGCAATTAACCCTAAATTGTTTCCATTGTTTTTTCTATTTAATGTGTAAATCCAAACTTTTTGTTCTCCGTGTTTTTGAGTTTTGGTTTTTAAAAACTTCCACCGGACAGTTTGATCGAGATTTTTCTATGCTTAATATCTCTCTTCGCAAGAGCACGAATCGTAGATTCGTATAGTGCTAAAGTGAAGTTCGTTCCTCAGGGATCAAGAATTCTATTGATTAAAAACTAATTTGGGTTAGACTAATCTACTCTAGTGCGTGAAAAGTATTGCATATTGTGTTGGTTGAAAACAAGTGATCGTTAAAAATGTTTTAAAAGTAAACTAGCAAACCACAACACACGAGAATGAAATGTATGAGAGGAAACACTAGGGAATCAATGCAACCTTTCTAAGACAACTCAATGTACTAGACTAGTCTCATTAAGCACTTCAATCTAATCTTAGGGCTTGTTTTAAGGTAGTATCAATTAAGATCTAGGGTTCTTCCCATTACTCGCACAAGGTCATGTGACAAGCAATAGTTAAAACCCATATTTTCAAACAAAACTCTAAGCCAAGTTAACATAGCAAGATCATGCATACATCAACTTTCCCATTTACTAAGCTTATAATTAAGATTCAAGTGGAAAGATTATTCACACCTAAACCCCAATTTCATAAATAATCTAAACCACCAACCCATATCAATTGAGGTCACAAAATAACATGAGTAAGTAGAGAAGAACAATTAATCTAGTGAATGAGACTAAAACTGAATTGATTATAGAGAAATAGACTAGTTAATTACAATGAGTAGTCCAATAGGGTTACATCAATTCCCTAGCTAAATGTTTAGTTGCACATCAATGGAAATCTAGAAAACATAGAATAGATGTAGAGAAAACCCATAGTGGTCACCGTAAGCCTCCTCTTGCTCTTTGTAGTGCTTGAGAGTCTCTTGGACAAGTCTCATCTTCTAGCTTCAAGAATATCCAAAAGATGGGTGGATTTGATGATGTACTAAGGTGAGAAAGATGTAAGATGACGATCAAATATGGTACCAAGAAGGGATCTTGGGTGTGGCTGTTTGTGGATAATGTAAGGGACCAGAATATAGAGGTATTTATATAGGCTTCCATTTTAGGGCAAGATTTCATCATTTTGCTGAGCTGGCACTATGTCTCTACCCGCTTGTCACGGTACACCATTACGATGTCTGGACCGTGAGATTCTTTAGAAAAATCATCGCTACAAGTTATCACGTTCCACCATGACAGCATCTGGACCGCAAAACCCACTATAGAAATAGTCACGGGAAAAAACTTAAACTGTCGCACTCGTGCTCAATAGCAATTGCTCCGCGAAATCTACTGGAAAAAATGTCGCAGCCTCAACTTGCTAAAGTTCGCTAGCATTGTGTCTCTACCCCCTAGGTTCGAACCACCATCATCACCACCACACCAACACCCAAATATATTTTTTTCTCCTCTCAACCAAAGATTCAAATCAAAAATGAAAATAAACAAAACAAAACAAAATCAAACTCCAAACCCGATTCTCACATAGCTTGATTCACAAATCAGTGTGATGAGATCAAGATCGAAAGAGAGAGATCCAACCCTAAACGATGAAACTATGGAGAGAGGAAGAGAGAAATCGCATTTGGAGGCTTAGGAAAAAAAGAAAGAAAGATGAAACCCAAACACGATTAGAACCATTATTTTGAAGGAAAAATGAATTGGGCCTTTTAAAAAAATAAATTTTGGACCCCTTTGTCAAAATAAAAGATAAATTTATTTGTAATTAAATATTTAAATTAATTAATTGAATTTTATTTTGTGTTTTATAATTTACAGTCACTTTATTTGTAATTCAATATTAAAATTAATTTTATGAATTTTATTTTATTTTGTGTTTTATTTTGTCAATTTATAGTCTTACCCTTTGTCAAAATGTTTCTAGAAGAAATCAATGTAAGTTTACACTTTTACCCTCTTAACTTTACGGAATCTTTAAAAACCCTAACATAATTGGATGGTAGGGACCACAAGATAGATTTTTGGTAATTAGAGGGACCTGTCAACACAATACTGAAAACCGAGGGACCGGTTTAACTATTAGGTCAAACTAGAGGATCGAAAATGAATTTTACCCTAAAATATATTACGAGTAAAAAATAAAGGGGTGTTATCAATTTAGTCCCTAAGTTTTGGTGAAAGATCAATTTTTTAAATGAAATTGCTTTTTTAAAACCATCGGTCCCTAACTTTTAAAAAGTACATCAAATTGGTCCCTCTGACCTTAATTTTGATGGTCAAATGTGATAGAAAATAAAATTGACCATTTTGCCCTTTGTATTTAATTATTGAAAGATAATGACACTTTTTTTTTTGAACTGCGATCTTTATTAGAAAAGACAGGGAAACAACCCCAAGCACAAACCAAAACAAAACAGGGGAAGCAAACACCCACACCAGAACAACCAGTAAAGACAACCAAGAGCACCAGATCACAGCCACCTTACTAGAACACAGCTGAAAAACATACAAAACCCACCCACAAAAAATAGAGCAACACCAAAGCAGTGCACAGACACAAAAAGACTAGCTCCCAAGCACGCTCAACACACCAAAAAAAGAAACAAAAGTAGCTACTGCAGAACCAAAATCATGTCTCTCCACGAAACCCACCAACTCCCAACAACCATGAGACTAGCTCCTCTTCCAACAACCTTAAGCCTAGCCTTTGTCATCCCCTTTCCCTCTAGCAATATGGTCCACCAACTCTTCTTCAACACCACTGAAATTGCAACCACGAGCCCCACCCCGAGTCTACTTTTGCCCTCCTGCCAATTATAATTTCACAACTTTACCAATTTGGATTGTCCAATACAAAATTGACATGTGTTATAAAACTTATTTTAAAAAAAAACTTAAAAAATTAAATAATACCATAAAATTAATAAAATACATTAAAAATAAATAATATCATAAAAATATTACAATTGTTTTAATAATAAAAAACCTATAAATATATAATAACTCTTCAAATAACATAAAACTATTTATTTAATTTTTTAAATGGAAATCCATTAAAAAAAAAAGACAAGTTAATTTGAAAAATGAAAAAAATATATATATATATATATATTAAATTGATCTCTACCATCCATCTTTGATTTTTATGATATGGATGGTGGAGATTGAAAAATGTGTCTAAACAACCTATAGGAGGGTGAATGGTTTATTAATCGATTATATTACCAAATTTATTGATTAATCAATAATGAACACACAACCAACACAAACAACAAAAAACAAGTAAATTGCGGAATATAAATGAACACTTGATTTTTATGTAAAAACCCTCCAACTGAGAAAAACCACGGGACTAGCCTCGCTAACCACTTAGTCACAGAAACTCCACTATTTGAATATTTGATTACATCCTAACTTGACATCACTCGTCACTCTTCTCAAGGATCATAACTCAACCTATTATACCTGCAGAGGCATTTAACATGGGTCTTGACAATGCTAGCCAAACAACCTTTTGGTTGCAAGACTTCAACTTGCTTGTGCAATTACCACATGTTGCCACAATACTTGGACTCAATGGAGAGAATTAATGTCTAAAGTGAATAAGCAATGAATGCTCAATGCATATGAGTGCTAGACTAACACTAAATGCTTAATTAAGTATGAGTATGCAAACTCAACAACCCTAATTATTAGTTAACCCCTACAATCACCAAAGCCTTAATGAAAAAGTTCTAAAGATGATGTCTTGGTAAAAAGAAAGGAAGAACAATAAATAAGATGGGGTTTTGTTCTTACCTACCCAGTGATGATGCACAAGAAATCCATGCTTGATGAAGTCCTAAATGCAATGAATGGGGATTTGAAGAGTCACAAATGGTTGCAAGAACCTTCCTCTCTCTAAGAACTCAATAAGGCTCACAAACAATGAAAATTTCAGAGTTCTTGATGAACAAGAAAGTGTCTTGGGCTATATATAGAGGACTTGTAAAACTACATCGTTTTGGAAAAATTAGTTTGTCGCAGTCCCATTTTCACAGTTGACCATGACGACAAACCGCTGCAACAAAGGCAACTGAATTGTCGTCGGAAATTCACATGGTCCCATTTTCGCGGTGGATCATGATGAAGGCATGACCGCGAAATCATTGGAGAAACTTCGCTCCTATTTATTGCGGTTCTTCATGATGACACCAAGACAATGTAAACCTCTGGAAGGTTTTTTCGCGGTGGTCCAAGACAACACTTAAACCGTGAAATTCTCTGAAAGGAATGTTGCACTCATTTTTTACGATGTTGATCAAGACGGCACTTAGACCATGAAATCACTAGAATGGTTTTCACAGTTCATCACGATGACACCAAAACCACGACAATAATAGCTACGGTTGGTTTGAGAGGGAGTAATGAAGTTAACAGGTCAACTAGCCTAGTTGTATAATGACATGGTTGTTGATATGATTGAATGGGGTGTACATAGAACAAAAATATGTCTCTTTATTTGTTAGGCATATTTTACTTATTGTTGTAGTGGTGTAGATCGAGTACGCCACACTTATATTTATGCTCATCTTCAAGAGCTCATTCTTATTGTATCAACTATACAGAATTGTTTCTCTGTTTATGTTGAGAGAGAAAGTGAGAGCTTTAGAGAGAGAAACCGTGCTTAAAATTGAAATTTTGGTCGAAGAGGGTCACCATTCTTGAAAGCTTTGTTATTCATGTGGTGTACTTAAAAGCATATGGATAGGAAAATAGAAAAGAAAACATAATAGGATCGAGAGATTTATTTTTCTAGTTTAAACGAATAAACGATAGGGTTTACTTTTTGACTCTTTTTATTTCAAGTAAAAAATTAAGGGGGAATTACAGTTTAGTCCTTATCTCTTAAGGAAACGTCATTTTTTTACTCGACTTACGTGTATTAGGGTCTTTAGTCCTCATCTTTTTGGAAATGCATCAAAAAGGTCTCTCCGTCAGTCAATGGTTAGTCAAAGTTAACTGGTCCATGGGTAAAACGGTACTTTTAGTAATGGAAGTGTCAGAAAGACAGTTTTACCCATAAGGATGCGAAAAGTCTGAAATGCCCCTCTAACAATTACTCTTTAAACCCCATTTAAATTAAAAATGCATCCATCAAGGATTGAACCTTCAACCTTGTGGATAAAAATAATAGGCTCTAACCAGTTGAGCTACTGCAACTCATTGTTGAAGGTTTATTGATTTAAATGTATATATAGTTATATAATATGTTTAAAATAATTTAAATATATTTATTTAATTTAAAATAAACTCATATATATAATTTGAAATATATTTAATAATAATATATCAAAACATATTTAAGAAAAAGAAAAAGAAAATAAGAAAACAAAAGGAAAAAAAAATTAAATAAAAGGGAAATTTTTTCTTTCTTTCTTTCTGTTTTTTTTTTATTTTTATTTTTTTTTTCCCTTTTTAATTTATGAGTTTTGATTTTCTGGTTTCTTTATCAAATTGAAATAAGAAAACAAAAAGAAACCTAGAAAATCAAAGCCCGTAGATTTTTTTTTTTTTTTTTTTTTTGAATTATTTTCCTTTACAAAAAATATTTTATTTCAATTTGATAAAAAAAAAAAAAAAAAAAAAAAAAAAAAAAAAACCCAGAAAATCAAAGCCCATAAATTGAAAAGGGAAAAAAAATTAAAAAAAAGAATTTTTTTTTCCGTTTTTTTTCCTTTTTTTTCCTTATTTTCTTTTCCATAAATCTGTTTTGATATATTATTATTAAATATGAGTTTATTTCAAATTATATATATATGAGTTTGTTTTAAATTATATAAGCATATTTTAAATTATTTTAAACAAATTATATAACTATATATACATTTAAATCAACAAGCCTCCAACAATGAGTTGGAATAGCTCAATTGGTTAGAGCTTGTTGCTTTTAACCATGAAGTTGAAGGTTCAATCCTTGATAGATGCATTTTTAATTTCCTAATATTAAATGGGTTTAAGAGTAATTGTTAGAGGGGCATTTCAGTCTTTTCGCATTGCTTAGGGGTAAAACCGTCTTTTTAACACTTCTATTAACGTTGACTATCAACTTTTTGGTCAGATGGACTTTTTTGATGTATTTCCAAAAAGATGAGGACCAAAGACCCTAATACACATAAGTCAAGTAAAAAAGTGACGTTTCCTTAAAAGATAAGGATTAAACTGTAATTCCCCCAAAAATTAATTAAATGAATCCTGACTATTCATTTTTTCAATTGCCACATGTAGCAGGATCCTCAAAAGTATAGGTAAAACTTATGTTATGAGAGGATCCTGATCCCACGTGTAAGACCATCCCATGTAAAATTTTCTCAATAAATGGCACTGTACAACATAATTACGTAAGTGGAACCATACCAAGTCTGATCATATATTTGCTTGTATTATAGAATCCAAAAAACAACAAAAAAGCAAAAAACAAGAACAAAAACAAAAATGGATTCTGCTAGTATTAGTATATATTGGCCGAATCCAAGAATAGTCAAACCGAGAATCAACATTATGTCCAGGTCAACATATATAATTCGCATGTTTTCTTCCAAGCAAAGGAGAACAAATAGTTTAAGAAACCTTTTTATCCATTTGGAGTCAAATCCCAGGAGCAAACCAAAACGGAGACTAGCTCTAGATGACAATCAAAGTGGGACAAGTCAGCTTAATTTGTTATTGATAGTGATATTGTCGCGATCGATCATACAACAAGTTGCATTATATATAGGTGATGATTGGTTGCCTATTTATCATGAATTTCTGCCAATTAATATATAGCATATACAAACTCCATGAAATTGTACATACCGTTAAATTGTCATAGTCCACGGCCTGCCAATTCAGGTTGTTATTTGTGATTATTCTGAATTTGAATAAATGACCTGAATCATAGATTCAGTATACTCTATAAAAGAAAATTAGTTGTTTTAATTTGTTTGGTAATCGGAGGATTCAGAGGTTACAATTGGAAATGTTTTTCAATTTAAATTAATATCTGAAACGTCATACTATTTATACAAAAAAATTAATAAAGTTTATAAATTCTAAAAATACATTTATGTTTAATTTGTTGGTTTCTTTATAACCCTGTTACAGTAAATATCATCACCTCACTAAAAAAAATTATTTAATTATTATTTGGTGGGTGAAAGGTGTCCTTTAGCCTACCAATATGGATATAAAGAAAAGAGAGAGAGGAAGAAAATGTAAATTGTGTTGGAGGACTGTTTCGGTAACTTTTTTATTATGGGGTGAAAATAAATTTTCACATTTGGTTAGTAACAATATATGAAACTTATAGTCTTATAGATGTGGTTAAAAATGTTTCCTAAAACTTATGTGGTTGAAATTGACAATTTCCACTTATTTGGAGGGTTCAACTATCTTCAATATATGATTACATATTTACATGCCACTCTAACCATAGATTAATTATTATTATCTAAACATTAATTAAAGTGCAAAATAATTTAATTTATTTTGAACCAATTTTCCAACAGAAGCACGATATTTGTTTTTTTGCAAGTTTGAAATTCGTTTTTTCCGCGTTGATGCTGATACCGCTGGCCGACAAGCATAGAAGAAATTGATATACATTTTCGCCAACTTTTGTCCTTTTTAGTCTTGTTAGCTCTATAAAATGCAGTGAGACTTCTCATTTAATTAGCAACACAGAAAAATATACATATATTTAGTTAGAGATTTTCTTGGTATTCTTTGTTGAAAAGATGTTGTCGATCGTGAAAGTTCCAGTCTTCCAATTTTGGGTTTTATATTATTGAGTAGTTTCCTCTATTCTCAAGCTTTGGTTCGTCATTACACTTTTGTGGTAAGTACCATGGTTTCTAGCACTCTATAACGAGCTTTGAAAATATGAGATTTTATTAAAAATGCTTATTGAATTTTTAAAGATTTATCCATTTTCAAATATAAAAACCAGCTAATTAGTTGGTAAACTTTTTATCAAATTTACAAAATAAATTAATCTCATCTATCAAATGCATGGTGTGTTTTTACTTTTTAGAAGAAAATCTTTATAATTTATTACATAACATGTAAACTAGAATTTCAAGGTTGATATATTCTTTTTAATTATTTCATATTTTTGGTTATTGTTCTTTTTCATTTTTCATTTTTCTTATGATTTGTTTGCCTTGTTTGGATATATCATTTGTTTTTATTTTAAATAAACTCCCTCGTGTGCGTTGAAAGTTCAAAAAAAATATAAGGTCATAATTTAGTTTTTTATTTTATTTTAATATTATCATTATATCAGTAATTATCTCCCGAAACCATTCTCATTTTTTAATATCAGTACGAGAGTTATGAGAATATTAATTAAGCAATAAATAGATAGATTTAAATAATGTTAGTTTGTCTAAGGAGAAAATGACACATCATTAATTACCATAGTACCCCCTTCTAGATACGAATCTTTGGATTCCTCACTGCCAATTAAAATTACACAAGAAAACAAGAAGTTAGCCGTGATAAATTATGGTTTTCAATGAGATTCAATATCAATCCCATATTATATACACATTAGTCAAATGAATAAATTAAGCTGGTAACCAATAATTAGCACATAATTAAGTACTATATATAATTAACTGGTAAATATTTGCGACTAATTAGAAAGAAATTTTGTTTCTTATATATAAAACAATAATAATATATATCCATCAATCGAATAGCTAGCATATTGAGAAACTGTTTATTTTTTCAGGTTGAAGACACTCCATACACAAGGCTTTGCAGCACTAAGAACATATTGACTGTAAATGGACAATTTCCAGGACCAACTCTATATGTCAACAAGGGAGATACAATCATATTGGATGTTTATAACAAGGCCAATTATAACATCACCATTCATTGGTACGTCTACGTACATCTAACGATTGAAATTAATATAAAGGTGTTACAAAACCTACATGTAAAGTTTAAGGAGATGGGATAAATCCGGTATTGAAAAAACATATAATAAAATAAGGGCTAGTTTTTTGGATATTAATATAAAGGTGATATATATTTATATATGTTTAAATATTTGCAGGCATGGAGTGAAGCAACCTAGAAATCCATGGTCAGATGGTCCTGAATACATCACCCAGTGCCCAATTAGAAGCGGAGAAAGATTTAGCCAAAAAATAATACTTTCGAATGAAGAAGGAACTCTGTGGTGGCATGCTCACAGCGACTGGTCTCGAGCAACTGTTCATGGAGCCTTTGTTATCTATCCAAATCACAACAAAGGAAGTGGTTATCCTTTTCCCAAGCCTCATGCCGATGTGCCTATCATTTTCAGTGAATGGTGGAAGAAAGACATAGTGGAGGTGTACAATGAATTTCGACGAACAGGAGCAGATCCTAATATTTCTGATGCTTATACCATCAATGGTCAACCTGGTCATCTTTATCCTTGCTCAAAATCAGGTATCAATAATATTGCTCCATTTCTCTTCTTATTCCAACTTCAAACTAGCTTGCTTGTTATTTTCAAACTCTGTCTCAGTTGAATTAAATGAATGAATTTTTTTTGTCTTTTTCAAATCAAGTTGCTAAAAGTTAAAATAAAAATATGTGTAGGAATCTAATTAATTTAACTACATCCCATGCATTAAAGAAATAGATAATGATTTCAGTGAAAATATCAATTTTTTATTGTTTTATGAAGAATTACATAAATTCGGGTTTTTTTCTTAGGGGAGGACTCGAACCCACAATCTCATGATGTAGGTGTAAGAAATATACCACTAGACTAATCTTGTCTCGTCTTGAAAATATCAAATTAAGGTCCAAATTTTTAAAAATTTCGATAGAACTATTGAAAAATATTTAAGGATATTTTTTATATCAATCTCACATAAATAAATAAATAAATAAATAGCTGCCATATATTTGTTTGGGAAAATTGGTCTAACTTGTCCTTACAAATAGTGAAATTGCACTTGGAAGACGAAATTGTATTTGGACAATGGTAGACATCCAATCATTTTTGTCCAACTTTTTGTCCAACCCCTGATGTGTCAGTTTGTGAGTGGATATATGGATAAATCATTATTAATGTACATCTACTCATCAACTGACACATCAAGGGTTGGACAAAAATGTTGGACAAAAAGACTGGATGTGTAATATTATCCAATTGTATTTATTACATTAAAGGGTTAAACAGTCTTTTTGTCTTAGGAAGATAATGGTGGCTAAAGGGTAAAACAGTCTTTTTAGTTTAAGGCAAATAATAAATAAAATAAAATAAAATAAAATAAAAATAAAATTAGTTACTCTTTTTTAGATCAAATAAAATTAGTTACTCAATCACACACGTCGCCACATCAGTGATAACATTTAAAATTAATAAATTTAATTATATTTATTAATAAATTTAATTTTAAAAAATTCTAAAATAAAATAGATGATGAACACTTTTTTCTATTTCCTTATGTCAACAAACTCTCTCCCATATTAAAATTGTTTAAACATCATCTCATCTAATACTTTCTCCATATGTATATTCTTACAGACACCTACAAGTTAACAGTTGATCAAGGCAAGACTTATCTTCTCCGGCTAATCAACGCTGCAGTGGAGGACATTCTCTTCTTCGCCATCGCCAACCACCAACTCACCGTCGTGGGAACAGACGGTAGCTACACCAAGCCATTTAAAACAGACTACATCACTATCTCCCCAGGACAAACCATTGATGTCTTGCTAGAAACAAACCAGCCACCCAGCCACTACTACATGGCCGCTAGGGTTTACTCCTCCGCTGAGGGCGTCGATTTCGACAACACAACCACCACGGCCCTGCTTCAATACAATATTGGAAACAAAAGCACCACCCCACCTTCAAACCCTCCTCTCCCTTATCTCCCATTTTACAATGACACAAAGGCCTCAGTTAATTTCACTGGAAAGCTTAGAAGTCTAGCAAATGAAGACCACCCGATTGATGTCCCAGTAAATATAAGCAGTAAATTAATTTTTACAGTTTCTGTCAACACATTCCCTTGTGCAAATGACTCTTGTTTGGGTCCAGATGGGTCAAGGCTCTCTGCTAGTATGAACAACATAAGTTTCAGTCTACCATCAACTGACATACTAAAAGCTTATTATAACAACATTAGTGGCGTCTATGGCAGCCAGTTTCCTAGCAAACCGCCGCTGGTTTTCAATTTCACTGCGGAGACTCCTCCGACGTACTTGAACACTCCTAAGAAGGGCACGGAGGTGAGAGTGGTGGAGTACAATTCAACGGTGGAGATTGTTTTGCAAGGGACAAACTTGCTTGCTGGGACTGATCATCCCATGCATTTGCATGGATACAGTTTCTACGTGGTGGGTTGGGGGTTTGGGAATTTTGATAAAGAGAAGGACCCTTTGGGCTACAATCTTTTCGACCCTCCTCTTCAAAATACCATTGCTGTTCCAAAGAACGGCTGGGCTGCAATAAGATTCAAGGCCAACAACCCAGGTATATATATCTATATATATATATATATATATATATATGTTGCTTAAACAGTTTTCATATATTATTGGGTTCCTTTTTCAACTGTCAGTTCAGGAAAAAAAATATTATCTTTATTCTAAGTTTTTACCCGAATAAAGATCAAACTTGTGATTTGTAATTAATGCAGAAGAAAAAAAAAAAAAAAAACTACAAATCTCGTCTCTATTTCACCAAGCCATTAAAAAAAGTACTTAAAATTAGAAGTGTAAAGATGGGTAATGACTGATTTAGTTGGTAAGTAGTACGTATTGTTCTTGGACCAATTTAATCTCACTCACATAATTTAAATCAACCAAGTATCTTAGTTTAAGTTCTTAGAGTTCATGTTAGTACGTTAATTACACTATTTTTACCCTCAAAAAATGTTTAAAATACAAAATATATAGCCTTGTATATGATGTCTTACGAGAACAAAATGTAAATATATCTTAGGATGAAAATGTATATTTTCTATTAAACTTTTTACATGAGGAGCTAGCCTAGCTTATTTAATTAAGATTATGATATTAATTCTTGTATTAATATTTTTGGTGTTTTGAGCACAGTTTCTTACATGTGTAATTTTGGTGTAAAAAACAGGAGTGTGGTTCATGCACTGCCATCTGGATCGTCACCAAACATGGGGGATGGAAATGGCATTCATTGTCAAAAATGGTCAGGGCCCAGATGCACAAATGCTGCCTCCACCATCTTATATGCCTCCATGTTAAATTGTTATAGCAAAATTTATTACTACCTATTAGCAAAATTTATTACTACCTAGTTTGTGTAATTTGATTGGTGTATGGTATTGTATAGTCACTGCAATAAAATTCAAGCTTGAAAGTTGAAACAAACATAAATCTTTGTTTTTTTTCCTTCTTTCTATATTTTTCAGCGTTGCCGTTGCCGTTGCTGTTGTTTTTGTTTTTGTTTTTGTTTCCCTTTTTACAAAGTGTTCTAATTAGAACACAAATTAATAGGAATGGCTGGTGGGTTGGGTATTTGAGATCAAACTCAGACTCAGACCTGAGTTCCACACCGGTCTAGGCTTGACGGACTCAAATCAGCTGTCCAAAAATGGTATCCCAATTTATTTCTAACCAACCAAATTGGGACAAGTGTCTACATTTAAAACGTAAACACATATTACAATTTGGTTAGTTAGACATAAATTGAGACACCATTCGTGGATAGCTAATTTGAGTCCAGGCTTGACTAGCCCCAAATAGGCAAACATGAAACATCCCATGTTTAAGGTCCAGTCCTTTATTCATTACCACTTTAAAAAAAATGGGGTAAATACACTTACTTCCCCTGAAGTTGGTATAAATACAGCTAGAGATAAACTATGTATTTATCTACTCAAACATCCCCTACTCTTAAAATTAAACTAATAAAAAACCAAATTACCTATAGTTATTAAAATTTAAAAATCAAGATAATTTTTATTTAAAAATCAAGATAATTTTTATTTTAAAAAAAATTGTAAAAACTAGTACAAATAATTTAAAATTTAGAATCAATTTATTATTAAAAATTATAAATTTAAGAAACAGTAAAAAAGTTAACTTTAAAAATTAAAAAAATAATTATTTAAAATAAAGATAATTTAACATTTTAAAAAAGTTTTAAATTTTAAATTATAAAATTATTTTTAATTTATATTCCATCGAAAGGATTATCTCCAAGTACTTTAATTTAATTATTTTTTATAAAAATATTATTTACATTTTTTTAAAGGTATATTTACATTTTCAAATTTTAATAAGTAATTTAATTTTGGGTACGGATATTGACACCCATAAAAGTTATTAGTACATCCATTTTTATAAGTATACACATGTCTAAATTTAAAAAATAAATATTACTATAAACACCCACCCTAATGCCAATAATACCCTCATTGAAAAAATATATTCATTTTAATACATATTATTTATAAATACTCTTAAATTATTATCACACTCAATTTATTAAAAAAAAAAAAAAAAATTCATATTATTTTTGGAATCACTACAAGAAAAAAGACCTATTGGGACGAAAATCTATTGGGACGTTTTTTTTTCGTCCCAATAGGAGGTCTATTGGGACGAAATATATTTCGTCCCAATAGGCAGCTATTGGGACGAATTATATATTTCATCCCAATAGACATCCTATTGGGACGAAATATATTTCGTCCCAATAGACCTCCTATTGGGACGAAAAAAAAAACGTCCCAATACACATTCTATTGGGATGAATATTTATTTCGTCCCAATAGAATGTCTATTGGGACAATTTTTGTCTAATGTGGTAAGGCTTTTAGGGACGAATTATTTTCATCCCAATAGGATGTTTATTGGGACGAAATATTAATTCGTCCCAATAGACTGCCTATTGGGACGAATTTATTTCGTCCCAATAGGTTTTCTTTTTATTTAAAATTATAATGGTTAATAAATTTTGTTGACCTTTAGGGACAAATTTCTTTCGTCCCAATAGGATATCTATTGGGATGAAATACATAATTCGTCCTAATAGGCAGCCTATTGGGACGAAATAAATTCGTCCCAAAGGTTTTCTTTTTATTTAAAATTATAATAATTAATTAATTTTGTTGAAAATTCTTGATTTATTTTTTTTGAAGTTTTTTCCTTAAAGATAGATTAATAATTAAATTACCATATAAATTAGAAAATGATGCAATATGGATCATTTTTTTGTCCAAAGTGGTTCTCTATAGAGATGAATTTTTTTTTTTCCTAATAAGTTCTTCATAAGGATCAATAACTATTAGTTTTGAAAGATTTTCTATTTTTTTTAAAAAGGAACTAAACCGTTGGAACCGGAACCGAACTGTCGAAACCGAAACCGTTGTTCCGAATCAAAAATCGAAACTTGAAAATGATGAAAAATGCCACATTTTTAAAGTGTTTTTGTAAGAAAGTCACCACTTTAATAACTTAAGTTTAAAAGGCACCTATTATGGTGAACGGACAAAAATTCCCTTACTTTACACACATTCTCTTACTTTGAAGTTTTTATTTTAAAATTTTTTTATTATTCTTTCATCTTCATCATAAAGGTTTGTTTAATAGATCTCCAAGGGAGGTTGAATATCATTGGATAATTAGTTTAGTGGCACTACGGAGATTTTTTTGGTTTTGAATCTTCCATTATTGAGCCTTTTCATTTTATTCTTCAAGTATTTCGTAAACCCGAATCAGAAATCAAAACCGTTGGTTCCAAATCGAGAGCTGGAACCGGAGTCATGTTTAATTCTGAGTACGATTAACAATTGACCATTTGATCTGACAATATATGATTTGAACAAAATAGTTTAATTAAATGTTATAATAAATGTTTTTAATATCAATTTGTTATCATATAAAAAAAAAAAATTAATTAGTGGAATTAATCTGCAAATAAAATTTTGATCGAAAAATAATCAATAAAAAATTAATAAGAAGTAGAGGTTATATATAAACATTATGCTTTTGTTATCACAAACAAAGGAGCAGCAAAGTGTGGGCGTGTGTGGGTGGGTGTGTGTGTGCAGGTTCGACTCACCTTGAGGACAACAATTAAAACTGATTTGTGTGGGTGGCTGTGGTGGGGGGGTGTGGGTGGTGGCTGAGGCAACAAATTTTTAATTTTTAATTTTTAATTTTTCGTCCCTATAGGATACCTAAAGGGACAAAAAATTATCTAAAGGGACGAAATATTTCGTCCCTACAGGTTGTCAAAGGGGACGAAAATACATTCGTCCCTACAAGTGGTCTATTGGGACGATATTTTCGTCCTTATACCTTATCAATTGGGACAAACAAAAATTGTCCCTATAGGTAGTTTTAAGGGACGAATTTCAATTTTCGTCCCAAAAAAGCTATTGCGACCCACCTGAGGGGATGGAATTTGGGACGAATAAAATTCGTCCCAATAGACCTATTGGGACGTTTTTTGGGCTATTGGGACGAAAAAAAATCGTCTCAATAGCCCTTTTTTTTTTTGTAGTGAATCAAATCTTTTTTTAATGATGATCCAATTTACTTTTGAAATATCTCGAATGTAGGAGTTTTATAATAGGGAATGTGTGGAACCGTATATGGGGTCGAGATTTTCAATATGAAATTCTCTTATTTTATATAGCTATCTTAAATATATATATAAATAAATAACTTATGATATCTACAGTTTCTTTATAAAAAAAAATAAAAAATAAAAAACTTGCTGATATCTACAGCAATAGTTAAAAAAATATTTTTTGTTCATTGATAGAGTTCATAATTGTACATAAAAGAAAACAAAAACAATATGATAATCATGTGATGATGAAAAAGTTTGATACTTGAAATAAATTAGAGTTTAATTAGGATTTATCATATATTAGGGTTTATCATAATTTTTTTTTTTTTAAAGTTTTTTTTAATAAAAAAATATAGTTAAAGATATAAGTGTAATTAATTAGTGTATATAGTATTTGGTTTATTTTTAATTTAAGTAATTTGTCCTTATTGGTAAATTTTTATTGGGATATTTTTATAATTAATTTTTTTAATAAAACATGAGTATACTAATAAGTTTTATATATCGTCACCCTTTAATTTTTAGAGTACAAAAGATCTAAGTAATCCAAGTCAACGAACACAATTTGTTATAGACTCATAGAAGTTTTTTTTTTTTTTTTTTTTTTTTTTTTGAGAAGGAAAATTTCATTGAAGGAAAAAAACATAGTACAGAAAGAGAAGGATCAGAAATCCAACCACAAAAAAACTCCTTAGAAGAGGAGAGAGAAGCAGATGCCAGATTAAGAGCCAAAGAGTTCCCAGATTTGGAGAGGCTTGACATCTAGACACACCAACCTCCTCAAATAAGATCTTAATATCATTCACTATATACGAGGTATCCCCCAAATTATCAGAAGAAGAATTTAAAAGTGCAGTGATTCTGGGGGAATCCCCTTCAACAAACTTTACATGGAGATTATAAACACTGACTAATTGTAGACACTCCCTCAGAGCAATGAGATACCTAGTATCCTGGCTGAAGGAACCGTAAAGAACTTTAGCCCTGGCCACTAGGACCTCCCTTGTCATCACTGACGGCTGCACCAAAAGCAAAAACTTAGAGTTTCAGTGCGTTACAATACCATAATTAACTTCAAGCAGTCAGCAAGGTCTCAAATATGAAAAAGAAGATAATTGTAAGCTTGTTGGCTTTACTGACAGCGATTGGGCAGGGTCTCTTGATGATCGAAAGAGTACATCAGGATATATGTTTTGCTTGGGTTCAAATGTGATTTCATGGTGTTTAAGAAAGCAAAAATCTGTAGCTTTATCTTCAGCTGAGGCAAAGTATATTGCTGCTACAGATTCTGCATGTAAAGTTGTGTGGTTGAGAAGAATTCTTAAAGATTTGTACTTGAGCAAAAGGATCCAACAACAATTCATTGTGACAACATGTCAGCAATAGCAATGACAAAGAATCCGGTCTTTCATGCCCGATCAAAACATATAGAGCTGCGTCATCACTTCATCAAGATTTGGTTAGCAAAGGAGAAGTCGTTATGGAATTTATCGGCACCAATGATCAACCAGCTGACATCCTAACAAAAGCAATTACTCTGGAGAAATTTGAGAAGTTCAAGTCTCAACTCAAGATTAAAATTAAGTGGGGGTGTTGAAAAGTACTTGCAATCTTGATTGGTTGCAGCTAACATGATGTTTTCAAAACAAAATAATGTTGCTGGGCTCTATGTCAGTTAATCTTTTGGTTTCTCAAGCACTTGTATTGAAACTATAAGTGTCTAAATATTTCTCTAGAATGTTCATTTGCTTCATATAAAATTGCTGATGTACCCTGTAATGTTAAGCATTATCAAAAAAATGCAGCAAGTAATAACAAGCAGTTACAGTTATGCAAATTACCATTTGTTCTACTTAAACTTTTTATTTTCTTCTAATTTCTCACCACTCCTACATTGCACCCAACATAACCTCCAGGCCTCCTCAACCATTCAGTCTGTAGTTCCTCACCTAATATTGCCTATTAAATAGTAATGTGAAAGCCAAAAAATATGTAGTTAGGAATGCAACTATATATGGTCTAATATCTAAATCAAAAATCTTCATGCTTTAACTATTCGACTCCTAATTT
>VAHF01000058.1:0-76964 GCA_008009225.1 Acer yangbiense | reverse complement strand
CCATTAAAAGTTTTCACAGGGACAGCAATGTTCCCTCTGATCAGAGAGCTAAACCACATGAACTGTGCTCTTGCATGAATACACTTGTGGAATAACTACCTGATCATTTTCAAGGGATCTCCTTCTAGTAGACGCATCTGCCAGAACAATGTCTCCAAGTTTGTGCTGACTATGCCACCAGAGACCAACCCTGAAGCATCTTCCTCTCTCCACCATCTGCCATTGCGTAAGACCTAGAAGGAAAATCTAAGTTGATTCTAAGATAAGATCATGTTTAAGGCATCATGGAAATTCTAATAAGCAATACAACTAGACCTATTACCAGCCATAAGAGCTGGCTGCATTACCAGCATTATTTCCTCTATGAAACTGACTGCAGAATGATCAGAAGCAAGATTATGATGCCACAAAATCAGGATAATCAGGATCTTTTCCCTGCACAATAAAGAAATAACCTCAGAACATGATCATCACTAAGGACCTCATGATTCAAGCGTCGAAACACTTGGTCAATCAATGATCTTCAAGAAGAGATGAGATGGATTCATATAGACTTACCCCCCATGTGCATGAGCAATAGCCATGATAGCTGCAGCTTCCATGACCCATGACAGAGGATTCCACATAAACCCCAAATTCCCAAAACTCACTATTTTGCTTTCCTATTGAAGAAACATATAGAACAAAACCTAATTATGAGACTAAAATGATCAAAAGCACAAGCAAAAAATAATATCACAAAAACTAAGAAAAAACCAAGAAATCAAACTGAAAACTAACCTTTTTATCCTCAAGTTTATTGTATCCAAATAAATCCAACCGTCTTTAACATCACCGGAAGTCAAGCCCGCCCTTGTGCATTTCAAATTCTCAAAAACTTCTTCAATGGGTATATTTTCCTACAAAGCATTTTGATTGTTAACAAATATACTGTGCCATTATTCATATATCTAAAGGTTTTTACATTTGGTGTAATTTGCACATGCCATGAAAAGAAAAAAAAAAAAATTTCCAATAATCACATACCAGATCAACAGCTTCCCTGTTCACAGTATCAAGCCCCATAATTTGTTATCTCCTTTAGCTTCCGGCGAGTCGTTAGTATTTGATAGAGAATCTGCATTGTCAAATACTTGCATTGAAATCTCTGGCCCAAGTTTTTAATTTTTTCAGTTCAAGAGAGACCAGAGAGTTCAAGGACGTGCAGGGTTGTCTGAACAAGAAGGGGCATATATAAAAGGTAGCTGAAGAGCCAAATAACCGTTTTGTTTTCTGTTTTGTTGTCATAATTTTTTTCTAGGGCCATCCAATGATTGATATTATGGACTATTTTTACATAATGCAATCTGAAGACTTAAGTCATCATTGAGATTACAGGTTTGAGTTATATCTTGTTTCTCAAACTTCGAATTGTACGAAGACTTGTACCGAATGAATGAGGAAACGAGGAATGGGGATACAGACACATTTTTAACTTATTGTTCTTTGGTAGTGTAGCCGTACAACAATAAATAATTCAAGAACAGAAAGGGATCTAACTCTAGAATACATAAAATTAATTATTTAATTAGCAAGAATGAACCAATCGTGTTCAAATCTCAAGTAGGTGCCTTACATGTTTTCTGATTGTTATATTTACATTCACTATTATCTTTTGATTTCTGTAACTGGCCAAATTAAGAGCAATTGGCCGATTTCTAAACAATAATAACAAAGACGATGATAATAAATAAAATGTTTTATTTAAAATTTAATAAATATGACAAATTATATTGTCAGTCCGATAGCAAAACCAATATTTTGAATTTTGTTGTTCTTATTTAATTTCAAGACACAAAAAGCCATAAGAAACCTTTTTTGTTTTTAATTGTCTACATATTTTAACTTATAATTTTGTAAATTCTGTATACTATGTTGACTTACTTCCGGCAATGCAAATCCTAATCAATATCTAAATATTCATATAGAAGATCAAAGTATCAAACTATATTGGTGATCCAATTGGATAGAGCAGATTGTCTATATGCAAACTTGTTACTTGGACCATTTCAATGCCTAAAGGACTGCTTTAGTGAGACTTGCCGCTTTAAAAAAATTCCATCAACAAACAAACAACACTTTAATTAAACTCCAAACAAAAGAATGGTAAATTCATCAATGGTCTTTGGTCAACTAGACAGCCAAACATCTACTTTTAAGACCCTTCAAAAGAATTTCCACTAGAAACGGCGAGACGAATGATCATACATATTATTTGTTATTCATACCGTATCAACTACAAAAAGAAACTAATCCTATCCTATAAGTATACACTAACAGCAATCATGCATCAGCTAAACTATGTGCATCTTTACTAGATTTAACTAACAACCATACTTTCAATAATTTCAAAATGCATCTGCATATCAGGGGTCTATCTGCAAAGTAGAATCTCTCACAAACCTGTAAACTCTCACTATTCTTCCGAGCTTCAGATTCAGGCAGGTTAACCAATTTGTCTTTCTCTTTATGGATCCAAACTCACCTGCTGTCACACCATTGTCTGGGAGTTCCGTGAAGCACGAAACGGATTACTCTAGATTCTTCTGCAAGGCGCTTGGAGATTCTCTCAATCACTTTTCGTTCATTGATGTATGCACCAGCAGAGTTTAAGCCTACATCTACATAGTGAATTTCAACAGTGCTGTTTAAAAGGTTTTCCTTGGTTCTTGGTATGATATGAGTCTCTTCTTGAATTGTAGAAGATTCCCTGCTCATGGGCTGTTCATTTTCCTTGGTTTTCCTTGTTCACTTCTAGCGGATTTTGCTTCTGCGAACCCAAGCTCACTTACAAGCTGGTTAAGTACAGTGGCACCCTGGCTAAACCCCATGATGATTGTTTTCAGTTGATCAAAACATGGTTCAGATGAGCTAGCGGAAAATGGCTCTCTCTCTCTTCTTGAAATGATGTGCTTTGCCTGTGATATTGACAAAAACCTAGTGTCAACAACTAATAAATGCCATAATAAAAGGGTGATGAAAGTATGGAAATTATACTGCAAAATGGAGGGGAATCCTTTAAAGTGACTGTTAGTATTTGAAGATAGTTGAAACACAATGGACACAAAGAAGAAGAATTTAGTTGAGAAATGGTTTAAGAAAATTAGGAGCTTTTTATCTCCTTTTTATTGAAGTAGTTGTGGTTTTTGTATTACAAAGTGGGTTTGTTTTTCAAGTGATTCAAATTACAGACATTGAAGCCTATTTATAGGCTGTATAAGTCGGTCATTACAACATTTTTTAACTAATTGAAATTTCTAGAATCTAAGTTACAACTAACAAGAAAATATTATAATAATTGCTTAAGTCAGCAAGAACTTGATTATTCTAGAGAAGACTAGAACTCTAATTGCATTAGTTAGATTATACTAGAGTTATCTTGAACTTCTAGATACCTTCTAGAATGTGCAGCACCGACTTCAACAGTGACCATACTCAGCCAATTCTGCAAATTTGTCAACAACTTATTATTCGGTGTTCAGACAACCCAACAATTTCAATGCCACATAAAATATTAAAATGATGTGCTGTAACACACAATTCAATAGGAAAAGTTTGCTCCTAAAAATGTCATCAGTGTATACCAACTCATTTCAGTAAAGAAAACATGTGCATAATCATACCCTCTGCTAGTTGTATATACAGTAAATGATAATTCTATACTGGAACCGAAAGGTCTGAAACTCATCCTTCGAACTAATCAAAAAATTCCAATACACCCGATTCCTAATTCAACATGTAGGCTAACTTCTCTTGAAGATATATATCAAAAGAGGCTCTTCGGCAAAAGTATCATAATGTTTATGCTTGATGATTCTAAGTTTCTAACTTAAGGGTCCGTTTCAGGATGCTTTTGACATGGCCAAAAGCATTGCCTGATATTCACAAAGAGTTCTTTCCCTCGCTGATAGTGTTTAAACTTTAAACTGAAAAGCCAAAAGCCGTAATTGAGACTAGAAAAGAACTTGAAATGCATCTCTAAAAATGCTGTCCAAGAAGCAGCATTTAAACCGTAACACACACAATTCATACAAGTTTCTCACAAATTCAACAAGTAGAGCAGCACAAACAACTAAAACAAGTAATTAAATTCCAATTAAATGTACCCACAACAAAAAATCGACAAGAGAGCCAAAAACACTACCTCTTCGAAGCAATTCGATAAGAGAGAGAGACAGTAGCTGTAGAAGCTGGAAACCCAACCGGAGAATACGATTTCAGCTCGCATCTGACGGAACAAAATCATTGTAAACGGCAAAAGGCCCATTGAAACCAGAAGCCTCAATAACCCAATCATTGACAGAAGAACCGAATTTGGAAACCAAAATCTCAGCTATCTTTTACAAATCTGATATGTGCCTATTAGCCACACCATGCCTATTAACCAAGCCATGCATGCACATGTGGAATTGTGATGTGAGCCGTATCACATGCAAGACATGCATGGAGATGTTGGCAGTTAAGTGGACCGAGTGTTGCATGTTTCCTTAATTGTGGAGGCATTGTTGTTAGTGCTCCATATTCTAAGTTAGTGGCCTTCGTTTTAGAGAGTATACAAGTTAGTTGGAGTAGTGGGTAGTTTTCAAATAAATGCTCCTTATCTCACGAAAGTGTGCACAAAGGATCAGCCATGTTCTATGCAGTTATTTCCATGTTGTTTTCCTATTTTGCACGTTTGTTTCTGTGTTAGCTCATTCGTATTGTTCAGCCTATAAAATGGCAATCAATGTATTGGATGAGATTATGAAGAAAATATAAGACAAATTGTCTCCTCCCCTTGTTATCTCCTCTATTTCTCTCCTATGCATCTTCTTATGTATTTCTAAATCAGAAATACTTCTCCTAATTCACTATGTATTTTCTAGGATTGGAAAAATACATAAAAAAATCCGATAGCATCTCGATGACCAGATTCCCGGTCCCTTGAACGCGATCTCCATTGAAGAATATCGTATTTGCAATCAATAGAATCGAGAATTGTTGCTTTTTTTGGGTTTTTCAGTGAAAGAAGAAAAAAATAAAAATAAAACTTACCATTAGGGTTTTTGAAGAAGGTGAGAGACAGAAAGATGCGCCGACTCTGTAATAATTCCTGCTGTGAATTGCTGTTTGGGTTCAGTGGAACCTTCAAAATACCGCTCCAATGGAACCGTCTCTTCAACCGTAATTTAACCGTCTTTAAAATAGAAGAAAATTGTTTTGGGCTCCCGCTCTCCAAGAGATTCTGCATTTTGATTTGGGCCTGCTCTTAGGCCCACTTCAGAGCTGACTCAATTGCCACGTCAGCAGGTAATTGCCAGACACGTCACGGATTTTCATTGACGTTCCTAGACACGTCAGCGGATCATAACTAGGTTTAGATTATCTCCAATGTAAAAGTATTTTGCATACCAAAAATCGTTGGCATGGTAACAATGTTAAGAAATTACTTTATATGTGACATAAATATAGACTTGATAGAAAATTAACTCAAAATTTGGTCTCCAATACTTCCGTTTAAAACACATTTATTTTTAATGACGTATCAAAATTTGTTTATTTTTTTTATTTTTTTATTTTATTTCTTTACAAAAAGTAGATGAAAAATTAATGTCAATTTTAAATACTTGTTGAGTCAACCGAAAAAATAGTTGTTGAATAGACCGTCTGAAAGTAGACAGTCATACTGATAACATCTTTTTTTTTTTTTTGCCATATCAACGTGAGATTGAATATGCACAGCTGCATGGAGATACATTTTTTAATAGACTGTTTATTGATCCTATGTATTATCTTTTTTTTTTTTTTTTTTTTTTTTTTTTTTTTTTTTTCACAAGTCACTCTTGTATTGAAGATGCACTTAGATTTTAAACCGTCAATCGTATATGTGTTTGGGCTCAGCAGGTCACCCCCATATCGAACCCAACTTCACTTTGGGTTTTTTTCCGTCGCTAACCAATCCCACTGATTCAACCCAAAGAACTAGGGTTGTCAAATTACCCATTGGTCCGGGGACCCAAACCATTAGGAACGGGTTTAACCGTACCAATTAAGTTATGGTATGGGGTCGGTATTTTTTTTAATACCCGATTTAATTTCGGTACGGTTACGGGATTTTAAGTCCCCACCCCACCCCGCCCCGTCCTCGTACCCCGTTATCATATATATATATATATATATATATATATATATGAAGCACGTAATTAGTATTGGAATAAACTCTTAAAAAAAAATTAATTAGTACCGTGACTATTATCTTCAAAAACATAATTTTCCTTCATTTTTTCCCTCTGATTAACATAATTTTTCCTCTCATTTTTTCCCATTTTTTTCCCTCCATTGAAACACTACTCCATTTCAGATCATTATATATAATATACCCCACACTATTATTTTCATATTATTCAATAATATTTATATGATCGTTATCAAAAAGTAATTAAAAAAAATACATTAATGGAATGAGGATGGTATGAGGCAAAAAACTGATCCCCTAATGGGGAATCCCCGTACCCGCACCTTTTTTTTAAGGCGGGTATTCATAGGGGATGGTATTTCTCATACTAATTGGTATTGGGGATGGTATTGGAAAACCTGTACCCGACCCGTACCATTGACATCTCTACAAAGAACCGATTTTTTTTATTAAATTTTTTTTTTAAGAAACAAATTTAGTGAAGACTTTTTTTTTTTTTTTTTTTTTAAAAGTAATTTTGTGAAGACTTGATGGTCGCTAATTCTTCTTCAATTTACAGTGATCCAAGCAATATAATCTGTAATATATACATCAAAAGCTCAAAGTTTATTGTAAATTTTTCAAGAACTATGAGTATTTTTTTTCTTCCTATTTTTCGTCTTATATTCCGATGCTTGATTTTCAATAAAATCGAAAAAAAAAAAAAAAAAGATGTATGCAGCGCCCTTGTTTTAATTACAAGTATGCATGTAATACTTGGGCGTATGCAGTACGTTACTTGTTAAATAGACATTGTTGACGTCAATTTTAGCATTAGTTTGTCATGGAGATGCGTTTGACCAAATTGGTTCTGTGTTGTGTTTGTTTTTCATTTGTGTTTTTCTGAATGTGGTTACTGTACATCGGAAGCAACTTGAGGTTTTTAATTGTTTCCTCTGATTATGAATAAGGAAGCTGGGAAGCTGTGAGTGTTAAAAAATGTGGGAAATTAAATGAATTTTTTTTTAGTATATGTGAATGTCGATGTTTGTTTTATTCATGGTCAACTAAGAGTATGATTTATTTGTGGGTTCGAGTTTATCCCATTCCCCAAATCTTGAATTATTGTAATGTTTTAGGGATGGTGGCCGAATGTCTACACAATAGTTATTATATAGCACTACAAGAAAAACACTTAACGACCACGGGCATTGTGCCCGCTATGGATGGAGTAGTAGTGGAAAAGCGCGCTTTTCCATAACGGGCATTACCCATTGTATATGTGCTATTGAAAACGGTTTTTGCCCGTTGTCGATGTATTATTTACAACGGACAATACCCGTTGTCGATGAATTAATTACAACGGGCATTGCCCGTAGTCAATGAGTATTTTTTTTTATAAAAAAAAAATCAAAATTAATTTATTGATTTTATACATAGCTTGTTTAAACAAATTATTGGAATTCGTTTAAACAAATAATTGGAATTTAAGAATTTTGTTCATCTAAAAATTCTAGAAATTTTATGATTTTTATTTTTGTTTTTTGAAATTGAAATTTATATGATTTTTTATGGAGAAATTTAAATGATTCTAGAATCCACATTTTATTCACCCATACTGTCTCTAATTATATATCAAGAATTTTTTGTAGGAATCTTGTGTGTTACCTAAAAAGAAAAAAAAAATCTAAAAAAAAGGAAGAAATAATCATTATCACACTCATAAAAAAAAATAACTAAAACCAAAATTACAACTTACATAATTGAAACAAAATGATAAAATAAAAACTAAGAATTATGAATAATATAAAAATAAGAGAATTAATAGCAATTATATATAAAACAAATGAACTTACCTTATACAACAAAGTACCAAGAAAAATATGATTTCTTTCTAATTAAGCAAACATCTTAAAAACCAAACTATAAAAATTATTATCCTTTTAAATCTTGAAGATGAAGTGTATGTATGTGTTAGAGTAAGACACAAAGGAGAAGAAGAACATAAACCCAAAATAATAGAACTAATTTTTAATTACACAACAAGAAAATCAAAGCAATAGAAATATGGAATTGAAACAAATTTTGGAGAAAATAAAGAGAAAGTGATTAAATGAGAGAGAGAGACAAAAAGTGTGATCACTTGGAGAAAGTGATAGTTTTTAGAGAATGAAGAAGTATAAATAAAAGATTTTTGTTATTGGCATGGTGGGAGATGAAAATTTTCGAATTTTTTGTTTAAAGAATGGAGAAGTATAAATAAAAGGTTTTTTTTTGTTAATGGTGGGAAATGAAGAGTTTTGAAAAAAAAATTTCCCTCTATTTACCTTTTACAATGGGCATTTGAAGGCCTGTTGTTAACAAAATTTACGCAATTATCTATAGTGCCCGTTGTTAATAAAACGATTATCTATAACGGGCATTCAAAGGCCCATTGTTAAAAAAATTTGCAAGATTATCTACAACGGGCATTTAGAGGCCCATTGTAAAAAACGATTATCTACAACGGGCATTTAAAGGCCCGTTGTAAATGTTACTTTCCTAAACGGGCCTCCTGTGCCCGTTGTTGATAGCCTGATTTCTTGTAGTGTAGGGTGAGACTCATGTGAAACCGTGAGAGGTGCGCACACACACGAACTCGTCTCTATAGAATCTACACAATATATGCAAAATTCTAATACTCTTATGTATGATTTATAAATTATTTGCAATGAGATTTTATTTCACTTTCTTGTTTTGTGTTCGATTGGTGATCATCAACGATAGCAATTAAATATGATTATCAAGAAGATGTACCTTTAATAGAGTTTACGGGGGTTAAGCTAGTAGTCACAATCACAATATACCGGTTTCTTCCTGTCTGTGCTTCTTTGCCTCTGTTTTTGGTCTTGCCTTGCTATTTTTATGTATTTTCTTTTGGTCGTGACTGTGGTCTGTTGTTAAAGACCATTGAGTCTGATGAGGCCACAGTGGTAAAATGGATTAATGAAGGCTATAATCTCGATTCGGATTTTGTACCAATTCTATCTGAGATTTCCAACTTGAGAGGGAATATGGTGAGGGTGGCTTTCCGGCATATTCAAAAAGAGGCCAACAAAGTGGCCTAAGGTGATGGCTGAAAATGCGTTGAGGAAAGATGCCTTCTGGATTGAAGAGGTTCCCCAGTGTATTAGAGAGTGTGTTCAGGCCGAGATGCCTAGATAGCGATCTCTGTTTGTTTGTGATGTGCCCTGTCTGGGCTTGTTTTTTCTTTTGCTTCCTGTCTGTTTTTCTCTTGCTCTGTTTTTTTTGTCTCCATGCTTTGGCTGTTTTCCGTGTAAAAAAAAACAAAAAAAAAAACAGTATTTTCGTTTTTCTGATATGCTTTGCATGACTTAATTAGTTCAAAAAATCATGAGTACATATACACCGGTTACACATTTTTTTTTTAATTTTTATACTTATCTTATCTGCTTTGTGTAATATTCTTTGATTATTTTGTTGTTTTTATATTTAGAAGGATAGACCAAATCAAGAGCGGACTCCAAAAGAAAACGAGAATGAAGAAAATTACCGTTGCAGCTATATCGGTGGCTGTTCTGTTTGTGATTTTTGTGACAGCTATTTTTACAACTGTTAAGCTGCAACAGCCACCTGCAAAGACAGTGGATCACTTCTAGCTCGTAATTCTGTACCCCATGGCTATTGTCCGACCATTACTGGAGGCCGTAAAAACAGTTCTAGGGCAAACAGTGAATTATTTAGCATTCACGGGCTGTGGCCTGTAAATATAAGAGGAAAAACTATAAATGGAGATAAAACTATTCCACAGCCCACAATTACTGACGTCATAATATTCTACAATTCAACTTTTAGTTTTTAGTTTTTGTTGTTATATTATTCTTGTTTTAACTGATTTTTTTTTTTTATTGTTTTAGACTTCTGATCCTTCCCTTTTCTTGTGGGCTGTGGAGCAGTTTTATCTTCATTTATAGTTTTTTCTCTTATATTTACAGGCCACAGCCCGTGAATGCTAAATAATTCACTGTTTGCCCTAGAACTGTTTTTACAGCCTCCAGTAATGGTCGGACAATAGCCACGGGGTACAGAATTACGAGCTAGAAGTGATCCACCGTCTTTGCAGGTGGCTGTTGCAGCTTAACAGTTGTAAAAATAGCTGTCACAAAAATCACAAACAGAACAGCCACCGATATAGCTGCAACGGTAATTTTCTTCATTCTTGTTTTCTTTTGGAGTCCGCTCTTGATTTGGTCTATCCTTCTAAATATAAAAACAACAAAATAATCAAAGAATATTACACAAAGCAGATAAGATAAGTATAAAAAAAAAAAAAAAAAAAAATGTGTAACCGGTGTATATGTACTCATGATTTTTTGAACTAATTAAGTCATGCAAAGCATATCAGAAAAACGAAAATACTGTTTTTTTTTTGTTTTTTTTTTTACACGGAAAACAGCCAAAGCATGGAGACAAAAAAAACAGAGCAAGAGAAAAACAGACAGGAAACAAAAGAAAAAACAAGCCCAGACAGGGCACATCACAAACAAACAGAGATCGCTATCCAGGCATCTCGGCCTGAACACACTCTCTAATACACTGGGGAACCTCTTCAATCCAGAAGGCATCTTTCCTCAACGCATTTTCAGCCATCACCTTAGGCCACTTTGTTGGCCTCTTTTTGAATATGCCGGAAAGCCACCCTCACCATATTCCCTCTCAAGTTGGAAATCTCAGATAGAATTGGTCCAAAATCCGAATCGAGATTATAGCCTTCATTAATCCATTTTACCACTGTGGCCTCATCAGACTCAATGGTCTTTAACAACAGACCACAGTCACGACCAAAAGAAAATACATAAAAATAGCAAGGCAAGACCAAAAACAGAGGCAAAGAAGCACAGACAAGAAGACAAGAAACGAACTCAAGAACAAGAATGAACGATTAAAGACTAAAGAGAGACTCAAAGCTTACTAGCTGTGTGTTGTTCTGAAGTGTAGAAGGCAAAGCTTAGCTTAAAGTGAGTCTACATATATAGTAACTACGTTTGTGTGTAAATAAGTTATGTGGAGTTGAGGTTGATTAGAGAGCGTACAGATATTTAATTTAGATAGACTAATTTGATCCCTTCTAAAAATTGGGTGGGATCAGAAGATGGAAAAGTGGGGTCGGTTTGAAGTTTGAACTGGTGGAAAGCTAGCAGTACTAGACTACTAGTACCAGTCCCAAAAAAATGCAAGGCATAAAACTACTAAGGCAAGCTAGCAGTAGTAGACTACTAAACTAGTGGAAAGCTAGCAGTACCGGAAAGCATTAATTAATGCAAGGCATAATTAGTGGTATTAAATTGTAATATTATGTTTTCTACGTGTTTCACCAACTTTACACAATTTCTGATTGTATTTATTTTCGCATTACCAAGTTCCCAACAAAAATAACAAAAACTGTCTCCTGCATTTACTTCACTTCACCGTGTATCAACAAAAGCTGGTATTTAAATTGTTTTTGTATATTTTATTAATTATTTTAATATCATTTAATTATTTTAAAATTTAATTATTATTTAATTTTTTGATAATAAAAATAATTATTTAATTTAATAATATTTATTTTAAATTAATTTATAATTACTATTATACCCTTTGGTTATATAAGATTCTATAACATCTGATGTAATTTTACCTTTTTACCCTTGTTGACCCTCGTTGACTTGACGGAACCCTAACATAATTGGACGATAGGGACTAAAGTACGTATTGCCATATAAATAATGGATTAAAATTTATAATACTAAAAAATTGTGGACTAAATGTAAATTAAGGCAAACTATATGGACTAAAATACGATTTTTCTTAAATTAAATGTAACAATATCCAATATTTGTGTGTAGATAATTGAGATTTGAGATTGATCATTATATCTTGCTTGAGAAATCCAATTAAAGATTTTAATATTCATATTCTGATTTGAGCTAATTATCCTCTTCCCACACAGCAGAACTTAATTGAAGAAACTAAATATTTGTTTTAATTAATAAATTGACATGAAATCAATATTTTTGACCTACCTTTGCACTCTAAATATCTACCTTTGTACTATCTCTCTGATCAACCTCAACTAGCTGTGACACTCAATGATAATGATAATGGTTTTGTGAATTTTAATATTAATTTTGATCATAAATCCAATACCTATATATGGTTCTGTAGTCTGTACACAAAGTACGAAAAAGGATATATAATATATATATATATCAGTCTTTCTATTATCAGTTCGAACTGACAAAAGTTATATCAGTTCCTTGCATGTGGGCCACTGGATTTAAATACTTTGACTGACAAATGCATACAGCCAAGTCAAAGTATTTAAATCCAGTGGCCCACATGCAAGGAACTGATATAACTTTTGTCAGTTCGAACTGATAATAGAATTTATATATATATATATATATATATATATATATATATAATGAGAGAGAGCTGTTGTAATAAAGAAGTTTTAGTTTGACTGAGTTGATGTGCTGTTCTGCTACCAGTCCAAGCATTAATTAATGCAAGACAAGAGTAAAGGTAGTAAGAATCTGGTGATGCTCATATAGTATTAATTTGATTATTTTTTTTTATATATTTTTTATTTTTTGTCGTTGGAGGGAGAAGAGAAGATAATGACTTCCGTTGATGTGATCATCATCATTTAAGCCAATTTAAGTTACACATCTACCGGCTGAGAAAAACTTGCATGGGATGGTCCCAGTGATATGGATATGAGACAGACCAATCAGAGCACGCCATGCAAGTTTTTCTCGGCCTCTCTCTCTGCATCCTTGGACATTTTATTGGCATTAGTTAATATTTGACTTTATATGAGATCTCTCTCAAGACTAGTAATGTTAAAGTTCTTACAAATACACCACTATTTTTTAATGTAGGAAAGATTGGACCACTCTAAAATGGTTTCATTGATTACAAAAATTCTTATTTCGGAATTTTTTTGACTCTATATTAAACTATACTATTGTATAATGTCAGAAAGCATGTGAATACTTAAAAAAAAAAAAAAAAAAAGCTTATGCATGAATATATTTCTCTTGATAGCCATTGACTCATTGAGTGGAAAATAAAAAACAAATCAATGAAAAAGATGCTTATTGTACTTGTCTAGTTGTCTGTTCATCATACATGCCTCTCAGCCTCTGCCTCTGGACATTAGTCTCTCTCTCTCTCTGTTTGTTTAATCATTTTTTTTAAAACAAACATAAAAATATAGTCAAGATTCTTTTAAATAAAGAAGTTGAGAATGAGATTATTATTATTTTTTTAAGAAAGAGATTTTTTTTGTTATGATTCTCGGCAGCTTTAAATACAACAGCATCATGTAAAATGATGTCACGTATGGTCCAAGTCTAGATATCTAGTCTTTCTCTATGGAAGCCGACAAAGGTTAGAAGATTTTGTACCCACCAAAGTTATCCTCACACCCATAATTTGATAAAAAAATAAATATGACTAAATATCTATATTTAAAATTAAATATCTAAATCTATATTTAAAATTAAAATATCTAAAATTTAGCTAAAATAGAGAAAGTATAGTTGGGAACTTGGTAATGCGAAAATAAATACCAGCAAAAATTATGTAAAGTTTCGTACATATTTTTTGATTTTGCAGCAAAATTTAATACCACTAGTTATGCCTTGCATTAATTAATGCTTTCCAGTACTGGTACTAGTAGTCTAGTACTGCTAGCTTTCCACCAGTTCAAACCGACCCCACTTTTCCATCTTCTGATCCCACCTACAGACCTACTATAGGACTACAATACTTCACCCAACTTGTGAAATAAATGTAAAAAAGTATAAAAATAAATAAATAAATAAAAAGTCATATGCTACACCAGTCAATATTTTGACTAAGGGGAATGCTATGTCTTTCCCACTCTTTTAAAAAAAAAAAAAAAAAAAAAAAAAACATAAAAATAAAGGAAGATTGATTTTTTTATAAAGATAAATTGAATATTTTACTGCCGGAAGAGAGAGTCTGACAACTTTGACGTTTGTTAATATGTAGAGGAAACATCTAATCTTCGATTTCTTGTGAGCCATCTATTGTGATTTTGAGAATTGAGATTACATCAAGGGGCTCATTTGACACAGTAATGAATTGTATTGTTATTCTATTGGACTGTATTATCATTAATACAAACCTGTGTTTGGTGTGATGCATTATATTATATCGTATTAAGTTATTAATATATGATTTTATTGTATTTTATTATATTATAAAAATATAATATATATTTTTTAAATAATTAATAAATCAATAAATATTTATTTTAATTAAAACAAAAAATTAAAATGAATAATATTTTTATAAATAAAATAAATATTTCCTATATAATTTTGAAATTATAAAAATAATATTAACAATATAACACATTTCCTAATTTTATTTATTAAGTGCAAATGTGCAATAAGGCAGGAGTAATTAGACGAACAAGGTGGGAGAGATGGTCTTATTATGGAGATTTTATCCCTTTGTATTTTATATACTCTTGTATCTTAATTTACTATAATATCATTCAAATGTATATTACGAGGTTGTAGGTTTGAGTTAAAGCGTAAATGACCTTTTCATATATGATATAACCCTTAATTATTATGGCTTGATTTGTAAAATGAAAAATTCTACCTACTTTGTAAAAGAAATCGGCTATATAAAATTGCTCATTAAATCTATATCCAATTTAATGAAGTATTTGGAAGCTTGGAACTATTTAAGGAGAGGAAAGTGCAATAGTTGGAATTATTAATATTGTGGAAGTGAAATAGAGATATAAGGGTGGGTTTGGTGCGTTTAATTGAATTGTATAAGATTGGACTATTTTTATGGAATTAGATAGAATTGGACTATTTTTATAGGATTGGATTGAATTTAATAGGATTAAACTAAATTAGTATTGTGATATGTTTGGTGTAATACGGATTAGACTAAAATAATAATGTCTCTTGTTTGTTATAACATGGAGCTGGATAAAAAATAATTGAAAAAAATCTTTTGGGAGAGGTTGGTATAAAATTATTTTGTAAATAAATTAATCATTTTAAATCAATTCAAAGAAAAGAATAATAAAATTATTGATTAAATTTCATTAAAAAAAATTAAAAAAATTTATTTTTTTAAAAATAAATAAAATTAATTTGAAATAAAATGACATTTGTTTTTTTAATTTAAATTTAATTTTTTTTAAATGTTAGAATAAAATATATTAATATTAAAAAAGAATAACATGTGCTTTGCTGCTTTGTTTTTGGGCTCTTTTGTCTGTTTTCAATAAAGCTTGATGTTAAAAAATTATATTTAAAAAGAATAAAATATATTAAATTAATTTTTAAAATAAAATAAAATATTATATAAATAATTTAATTTAAAAAAAAAAAAAAAAAACAAATTGGACAAAAGTTGTCCTTGTGGCAAAATAGTCCAACCATAGTGGGATAACCGATCTACACGGGATTGGAGAAATCCAATCATGTGTAGAACACAAACATGAGATTGAACTGAGATTAGTCCAATCCCATGTAACAAACGCACCCTAAATGTAAAGTGTGTAGCTGAATTTTAGATCGACTCCTATATACGAAACCAATCGAGGAATATTCTTACACCAAATTGTTTTCACTCCAATGTTTCACACCAAATTTTACATTAAAAAAAAAAAAAAAACATCTTTAAAGCATATTCTCTCAATATTTATTATAAAAGTTTAATATTAATTAATAAGTAAATAAAATAAATTATATATATATATATTAATATTGGTGTCATTTTAAATATCTTAACGAGATCTTTGTAGCGGTATTTTTTTTTTTTTTGAATACATATTGTTTTAATTAAGTATAAAAGAGTTAAATTAGGAATTTGAAAAAAAATTGATTTAATTGGTTTGACAATTAAAAAATAAAAAAATAAAAAATAAAAAAATTACGATCAATAAACAGTGGCCTCAAAACTCTATATATTTTTTTAGAAAATGAAATTGGCTCCATTTTAACGCCCTGTTAGAGTTGCCCAATTGTTTATGGTCATCCCATTACTTTCCTCTTCCAGAATCAACTTCTTTGAAACTTCGTCTGACATATTTTAGCAATCCACTTCAGGGGCGAAGCCAGGATTTCGGTTTCGGGAGGGCCAAGACAAAAAATACATATTCAAGTTAACGCAAGAAAAATATTCTAATATTTAAAAATCAAGTTATTAAAAAATCAAATGTAATAGCCTCTAGTCTCATATGTAATGATACAACAAATAAATTAATAAATAAAATAGATACTAGTTTTATGAATCAAAATGGAACTGATCACTCTTTTAAATCTCTAAAATCAATCGAATCTATACTAAGTTTCAATGTGATTTTCCTTCAATATACAAGATAGAAGAGTTTGTAAGAAAGTCATTTTCAATTTTGTTGCGAAGCCTGGTATTTTAATATTAGATGTTGACGAAGATGAATAGGTTTCTGAGGCTTTAATTCTGTTGTAAAATCCATCAATTATCGATAACTTTCTCATTTTAAGATCAAATAAAAAAAATGTATCACATTTTTATATTGGTTTAAATATATATATATATATATATATATATATATATATATATATATATAAGTAAAACCTTTAAAAATAAATAAAAATAAAGGTTCACACAAACAAAAAATAAATATAATTCATCATAGAATATTAAAAATATCACTGTATCATCAATTAATATATTTAAATTACAAGTATTTTCACATTTTCTTTATAATTTTAATTTTATTATATTTATATCAAATAAAATTAACTTATAATAATTTCGAACTAATTTAAATAAATAAAATTTTAATTTGTAATCTTGTACTTGAAATTATTCGGATAGATGAACTAAAAAAAAAAAAAAAAGAATTTATTTACAAAACTATAAATAAGGAAAAAACTGAAAGAAAAAAAAAGGGGAGGTGTATATATATGTTAGAGCATCTCCAACAGTCTACCGTAGAGACTCCCTTAAATAAGGGTGAATGTTGATGTAAGGGGCCATTAAGGGAGTATGTACTCCAACAATACTCCCTTAAATGGTCCCTTTAATAATTTATTATTATTATTTAAATGTTAGATGTTGTGTAATAAATGTTAGATGGAGTTTTTAAGAAATAAAATAATCTTAAATAAGTGGAGCCCACTTTAAGGGGATCTAAAAACACCCCTTAATTAAGGGAGTGAACTCCACTTGAACACAATTAAGGGAGTCATTTAGGGAGTTGTTGGAGTTGCAAAAATATACATACTCCCTTAATTAAGCTAATGGATGTCATTAAGGGAGTTTATTGGAGATGCTCTTAGACTACTTCATGATATACAGGAAATCAAATCAAAAAGCAATATATTATATATTTTCTTTTGTATGTAAAATATGAAAACATAAAATTAGATATAAGTGGGTTTTTCTTTATAATTAATAATAATAATAATTTTAATTATAAATTAGTCAGACTAAAATAAATAAGACTAACAGGGGCTGTAGAAAACAAAACTGACTGTGTCACATGCCTAATTGGTTACAACACATTGTTATACAAAGGGACCCTATTTAAAAGTTAAAACTAGAAAAAAAAAAAAAAAAAAAAAAAAAATTGGGTGGGGGGGTCCATGGCCCCCACCGGCCCCCACGTTCCTCCGCCCACTTGTATCACTACTACAAAAAAATGTAAAAGATTTCACTCAATAATATATGGATGGCTATAAAAAATGATTTATTATCAGGAAGTGATTAAAGAAAATGAATAACTTTATTTTATAGAAGGATAACTCAAAATAAAACAGTTTAGGAAAATAAACCATTTTCTGATTTTTTTTTTGGGATAAATTACACTGCACCTCTTGAGGTTTTACCTTAAGACACCTAGATAGAAAAGTTTTGTTATTCTACGCTAAAACCCCTGTTTGACCATGGTAAGGTCCAAAATGTCCTTAGGTGTCAGTGTAAACAAACTTTTATTTTTTATTATTATACAAGGGCATTTTCGACAATCCAAGGGTGTTATAGTGTCTTAAGGCCAAACCTTAAGGGGTGCAGTGTAATTTACCTTTTTTTTTTCTACCAACCTCTGTAGTTTGTATACTCTCCCATATCAAACTCACTTTAAAAAAACTTAGCTGCACTGGTGATTGTGTATGTCTGTGGGTCAAAGATTTTTTTGAAAATGGTATTGATACTGTGATGTAAGATGGTGCTTTTGCATTGCTTTTCCTCCAAAATCTGAATATAAATCGGAAGGTAGTGTAGACGCGCGTGTAGTACAAGTTAACAGAGATTAAGGGGTTGTTTGTTTTGTTCGGTATAAGACTTATTGCCTCTTATATTTTAAATTAAGATAAATCAGTTTGTTTGTTTTTCCAACTTATATCTTATTTTAAGATATATATGTCTTTTAGAAAAAGTAATTTTTTTTTACTTTTATCTTATTAAAAAAGTGATACAGTAGAGGTTTTTAGTAAATTCCCACAAATGTCCTATAACAATTCATACATTTATAATTTTATCCGCACATAATAAAATCCTAAAAATCAATTTTCTAAAAATTCCCAATTTTGAAGAAACCCTAACACAACCTAATCAATTTTTATATTTGTAATAAGTCATCCAAAATGAAAAAAATAAACATATAATTGTATCTTAGTTTATAAGATTTATCCATATGTCTAACAAATTAAGGTCTTATAAGACTTTAGATAAAAAAAAACAAACAGGCCCTAAGTGTCCGTTTAGGAGAGCTTGTTTACCGGCTAAAATAGTTTTTTTAATTAATAAAGCTATTTTCAATTTTTTTTGTATCGTTTGGTTGTCACCCGGTAGAACTTTTAGATGATTAAAAAAATTGTTTTACGTCTACTTGGAGAAGCCCAAATTTAAAGCTTTCCAAGTAGATCTTTTGGAGTTTTTTTAATAACACTAAAATCTCCAATATAACTCTATAATTTAATATTTGCTAGAGTATTTTGGTAATTCTATTATTAAAAAAACTCTCTTTTATTTTGGTACTACATTTGGTGAATAAGAAAAAATTGTCAATCAAGTTTGATGCAAAACTTACACATATCTCATATCTGTCTATCACTCTATCTAATAATGCGGCAAGTGGAATCAGTTAGAGCTGGTTTTAATCAGGTCTATTGCTTTCTTTTAATTAATCAAGTGTTGCTTTTTGATGTTTCATTAAAACTTTCTTAGAATATTTCTGAACTTAAATTAGTCATTGTTGCTTAATGTACTGCGAGCTCTAACGTGCATTTGTTCAAATGCTTGTCTAAATATGTTTTTTTTTTTGTTTATTCGTGTCTCTCTTGTCCAAAACCAGTTTCAGCTTTTGTTAATTAAAATATGTTTTCCCTTGCTTATATTGAACGTACTTGTTTCTAGATATGCTTGTCTTGTATTATATCTTTGTAGTTTTAGAACTTACTCCTTGATTGCATGTAACAAGCAGGTCCTTGACATCATGTCATATAATTTTAGTGGAATTGGTCCAAAATATCACCTTTTTAAAGTTAATTGGTGAGAATGTCACTGGTTTAATAAGTTAAGTTTAAAAGGCACCTATTATGGTGAACTACCAAAATTGCCCTTAGTTAAACATTTATGTTATTCTCTTTGAGTTGTTCTCTGCAACTCAAACGAAGGCTTGAAATACTCAGTTACTCTCTCTCTACAAATAAAAGTTCAAGGTCTTGCCCCGACTTTCTTCTTCAGTAAAATAAGGTAATATTTCTTGAACTTGCTTCTTTGAAGTTGTTCACATTTTAGTATGTAAACTTGAAGCCATTTTGAAAATGATTTCGTGCCTTTTTGAAATATTTTCGTGCCTTTTTACACTGTCATCGTGCCTTTTGAAGTTGTTATCGAGCCTTTTTGAAAAAAATTTCGTGCCTTTTTGAAATATTTTCGTGCCTTTTAACACTGTCATCGTGCCTTTTGAAATTGTTATCGAGCCTTTTTGGAAAAGTCTCGATAACTTTTCCAAAAGGCTCGATAACTTTTCTAAAAGGCTCGATAACCTTTCTAAAAGGCTCGATAACCTTTCCAAAAGGCTCGATAACTTTTCTAAAAGGCTCGATAACCTTTCTAAAAGGCTCGATAACTTTTCCAAAAGGCTCGATAACCTTTCTAAAAGGCTCGATAACCTTTGTAAAAGGCTCGATAACTTTTCCAAAATGCTCGATAACTTTTAACACTGTCATCGTGCCTTTTGAAATTGTTATCGAGCCTTTTTGGAAAAGTCTCGATAACTTTTCCAAAAGGCTCGATAACCTTTGTAAAAGGCTCGATAACTTTTCCAAAAGGCTCGATAACTTTTAACACTGTCATCGTGCCTTTTGAAATTGTTATCGAGCCTTTTTGGAAAAGTCTCGATAACTTTTCCAAAAGGCTCGATAACCTTTCTAAAAGGCTCGATAACCTTTGTAAAAGGCTCGATAACTTTTCCAAAAGGCTCGATAACTTTTCAAAAGGCTCGATAACCTTTCTAAAAGGCTGGATTGATTTTCAAATTTATTCGTGCCTTTTAACAATGTCATCGTGCCTTTTGTAGTTATTATCGAGCCTTTTTGACAAAAATATTTCGAGCCTTTTTGAAAAAAGTTTCCAGCCTTTTGGTTGATTTCGAGTCTTCTTCAAAAAATATCCGTGCCTTTCTGAACAAAGTTTCGAGCCTTTTAACAAAATATTCGTGCCTTTTCGAAATTGATTTCGAGCCTTTTTGACAAAAATATTTCGAGCTTTTTTGAAAAAAAATTCGAGCCTTTTTCAAAAAATATTCGAGGCTTTTCATGTAATATTTGAAGACATTGTGTAATCATGGGTTTTTGTTAATGGTTTGTGATTATTAATTTGACAGCCTCATGAATCGGGTTAGAATAGTAATATCTTACAACGGTCGATGGGACCAGTTACCCGACGGAAGTCAGAGGTTTGTTGGATCCGATAACCGGGGAATGTACGTGTCAAACAATATGACTTACGAAGAATTGGTGACGATCGTGCATACTATTGTGAACTATGATGTAAACAAATACAATTTTGAGTTGTCATCAATATCACTCGTTCCTGGCAGTACGTGTCGCACATTGATAAGGAATGACGACGATGTCCAGTTTATGCTAGGGGAAGATCGAGTGATCCCTCAAGTATGTGTCAGTCTAACTGAGCGGACAGCTGGAGATGTGGTAGGGAATAATATTCCTCCTCCTGAAAATACCCAACAGTTTGGATCCTTTAGCGGTAGCAACCAAGTGTTCACCCAAGGGGGTCCCAGCGAAGGTGTGGGAAACATGTGTGGTGTCCCAGAAGTTACGGTCGACCATGCACATGCAGCTGAAATTCAATTGGGTGATGTGGGTGATGTGTTTGGCAGTCGAATTGAGCAGTACAATGAGTAATACGATGTGCAGTACAATGAGCAGTACGATGTGCAGTATAATGAGCAGTACAATGAGCAGTACGATGCACAGGACAATGAACAGTACGATGCGCAGTACAATCAACAGAGCAATTACCCGAACCATGAATAGGTTGATACTGAGGCAAATAATGAACATGTTCATGATCTCCAAAATGTAGATGAAGAGCCTGCACAAATGCAAACAAGCGGTAGACGTGTACAAGGAGTTAGTTGCACTGCACCAGATATGCCTGGGACTTCCGAGGTCCGTTGTAATATGACATCATCTGATTCTGTTAATGCGAGAACTTGGGTTATTCCAGGAGCAGATTCATACTCGTTTGGTATTGGTACAAGCAGCACCTTGGCAGCGCAAGAACCGAGAACCATGATTTATAAAGGTCAATTTTTTCCGAGTAAAAAGGATTTGAAGAGGCTAGTTGGCCATTTTGCGATGCGGCAGAACTTTGAATGGAAGGTGAAAAGGTCTAATAAGACAACTTTACATTTGGTTTGCATCATTGACGACTGTACGTGGAAATTAAGAGCGGTGAGGAGAGAAGAAGGTACTTACTTTCAAGTCAGAAGTTTTGTCAACGAACACAGCTGTCCCTTGGAGGAGATTCACCGTCGCCACCGACAAGCTGGTGCAGTCATAATCGGAGAAGTCGTTGCCCCTAGACTTCAACAAACCGATGGTCGTCTCATGCGTCCGAAGGACATAATCGCCGATATGAAAACAATGTATGGCATCCAAATCATGTACAGTAAGGCACATGATGCCTTGCAATATGCATTGTCATTAACCTATGGAACGCATGAAGAAAGTTTCCAACTGCTCCCATCTTTTGCGTATGTTCTCGAACAGCAAAATCCGGGCACAATCACGGACTTACAGTGCGATGATCATGGTAAATTCCTCTACCTTTTCATGTCGTTAGGGTCCTCAATTAGAGGTTTTCGGAGGTGTATGCGTCCTGTTATTGCAGTAGATGGTACCCATTTGAAGGGAAGATTCGGGGGTACAATGTTTGTGGCAACTGCACAAGATGGAAACGAACAGGTGTATCCAATTGCTTTTGGGTACGGTGACTCAGAGAACAACCTTTCATGGGAGTGGTTTTTAGAATGCTTGAGGGGTGCCCTTGGTCATATAGATGATCTGGTTTTCATTTCCGATCGCCATCCAAGCATTGAAGCAGGGATTTCTAAAGCGTTCCCTTATGCAACCCATACCGTTTGTGTCTGGCATTTTGGTGAAAATATGAAGAAGCGATTCCACAGAAAGGATGTTGCCCAGATAATGGATTACGCTGCTAGGTTGTACATTGAAATCCAGTATGATCGGCACATGGAGGAGTTACGTAAGCTGCACCAGGGTGCATACGATTATGCCATTGATGCCGGTCCACAGAAGTGGTCCCGCGTTCACTGTCCCCAAAGAAGGTACAGGTTGATGACCATAAATGTTGCAGAGTGCATAAACTCATGCCTAAAATTCGCTCGGCAACTGCCACTAATGACACTGGCAGAGTTCATTCGGAATATGATACAGAAGTGGTTTCATGATCGTCATGCAAATGCACAGTCCATGCGTCATCGATTGACCGACGCCGCACATCTTTTGATCCTCAAACGTGTCGAGAAGTGCGGTTATATGACCGTAAATCCAGTTGACTGGAACATATTCTCCGTCAGACATAAGGGAAAACAGTGGACGGTTGACTTAGCCCGGAAGACATGCACATGCAACAAATTCCAAATGGACTTTTTACCATGTAAACACGCACTTGCAGCGGCAAGGTACATTACAATTTACAGTTAACGGTTTATATTATCCAAACGTGAGTCTCACCCTTTTCATTGTTGCAGGGAGCGAAATTTGGATTTTACATCTCTGTGTGCGGACTACTACAAGAGGGAGACACTTATTGATGCATACTCAGTTCCTATTATGCCTGTTGGCCATCCTGCTTCATGGGTTGTGCCATCCGACATCGCATCACGGGTGGTTTTAAATCCAAAGGCGAAGAGGCAATCAGGTAGACCAATGGAGGGTCGACATGCCTCGTCTTCGGAGAGGACAACCACACAGTCGTGTAGAAGGTGTGGACAACCAGGACATAACAGCAGGAGGTGTTCCAACCCACCTATGGTTAATGAAGGTCCCAGCACAATTGTCCCCGAGGAATACCGCCGCAAGTGCAGTATCTGTCATAAAATTGGACACAACAAACAAACGTGCCCTGAGAAAGACTGTACCGTGGAATGAATGGAGCCTTACTTACAAGAGGAAGACGAATTGCCACCCTTGGTTCTTATGTTTTATGTAGAAGTAATATGATTGATTTCATGTTCGAATTTCGTTTGTTATAGTGTTTATGTATATCCCAACTTTATTTATGGATTTCAATGTATGAAATGTGTTGAACTTTTAATACATCAATCTCTCCAGCCACCTTCATTGCTTGAACTTCCCCAGCCACTACCCCCAGATGCTACAGATAGACCTGGCAAGGTTCTGGTTCTAACCGTCGAATCGGGGGGGTTCGGAACCGGGAAAACCAGGATCGGAACCAGATTTCTGGTTTCGATTCAAGAACCAGAACTGGAACCGGGGGAGGCCGGTTCCGGTTTTGGTTCTAATTTTTTTGAAAATATATTACAAAAGGTTCGGTTCTAAAACCGACGGTTCCGATTCCAGAATCGGAATCGAAACCGAAACCGAAACCGCCAGTTTCAGAACCGAAACCGAAACCAAAACCGGAACCGGGGGACCCGGTTCCGATTTCGGTTTCGGTTTCGATTTCGGTTCCACCAAACCTTGGAACCGAAACCGTGCCACCTCTAGCTATAGAGGAGCCCCCAGTTGCAGGGCTTCACATTGGTACCATAGCAGCAACTGATCTAATTGATGGTGCTGACTCATGCTGAGGATCGTCGATATGCCTCTGGAAATATGCCACAAGCGGATCAATGTCCTCAAACATCCTTTTACTGAACTTAAATCCCTTGGGATATAGACCAATATACTCATGATGGGGATTTGTACTTCGTATATAAGTTAGAATGAATGTTCCCGGATGCTCATGAGAAATGCCAAGACAGTAAACTATCCGTGTGGGATACTCTGCTTTCTCAATCCTTAGATGCTTATCAACCATCTGGGGGTCTCTTGTCCTCACCCATGCAGATTCTCTGCCAGCTATGATATGCCAATGTCTGTACATAGAAAATTAACCGACACGTCAGGCAAAAAATATTTGAACACATCAAGGTAGAAGAGAAAACCGTACTCAATAAACACTTACATAGAATTGTGAATCTAGTATGTTGGTCCTCCTATCGTACACAATGGGGAATGCTCGTTGACGTTTCCGGAGAACGTTGCAGTATGCGTCAATGTGCTGACAAATATCAACAATTCGTATTGTTAGGATTCAACCATTTGTGAATGAAACTTCTACAGGTGAATCAAGTGAGGAACATACCGAATCGTCCAACTCCATGAAGTTGGTTTGAAACCGGTGGAACCAAGTCACATTGACACCAACTGGGTGGTGCAGATCCACATCACGTCTGCATAATTGGAAACAAATTTAACATAATACTTACTTGTACCTGTGGACGAAAAAACTATAAACAGATTGTAAGTTTTTAGATTATACTTACAATTCCCCTGTCATGCTCCTCTTGTAGGCTAGGTACGCCGCAAGCTGGTCAGGATCTACCAATTCATGTGGCATCCATTCATGTGCTGGCTGCGGATGCGGCACCGTCCGTGGCCTCTTCGGTTCACAGGGGTTTGTGTATGGGCTCCGCTCCATCCAACCTCGACGTCGAATCCGGTCTCCACGCCTCAGGGGTGGTGGACTCCGGTCCAAATCAGGGTGATCGGGGTGGTGTGAGGAGGAACTCGTTCCCTGTTGATCACCTGAAATCGATCGGTGGGGTGTCAAATGACATACCGGAGGTCGACTGGAGGGGTCGGCTACACTCGGGTCGACCGAAGGTCTATGCTCGTAGGAGGAACCTCGTACGCTGGGATCGACTGGACGATCGCGCTGGGTTGTGGCGTCAGGGGTGACCTCCTGGAAATGTATAGGTGTGAGCTCCTGGAAGTGAACAGGATCATCCAGCAGCTGTGATGAGCGGACTGTGGTGATGTCCTCAGGCAGTACCTGCTCCTGGGAGTGAACAGGATCATCCAGCAGCTGTGATGAGCGGACTGTGGTGATGTCCTCAGGCAGTACCTGCTCCAAGACTGCTGGCTCTATATCACCTGCTGTCTGTGTACCACCGCGCACCTCCTCTCGTGCTGTCACATCATGACCCTGCGGATCTGAGACTGTGTCTGTGGTACGTGGCTGCCTATGGCTGGTCCCTCGGTCTGTCCACCCTGTACCTGTGGGAGTAAATGCTCCGTCATGGTCATCAAATGGTTGGTCATCGAATGGTGGACCATCCATACGGTGCTGCGACGTCGGACCCTGTTGGGCCCGGATCAAATCCAGCAACTCCTAATGCTGCGCAGCTCTTTTCTCTTCACTCGTACGGAAAGCCTCCATGACATCCGTACGTAATGTTCGAACAGCATCCATCACCTCTGCCAATTTATGCTCCCAAGCCTGAAAGGAATTCGGACTCTGTCAGTACTAAAACTATTAAGTCAATTGAAATTAAATCATGTGGTCCTAAAAATGCTTACGTACCTGTGGACGCTCTCCGACGCCTCCCCGTGAATGACCTTGAGGTCCAGGCTGTCTGTCCAAATTGAATCGTACCCGCCTACGCCTCACGGGAGTAGGACTGCCAACCTCCGGTTCTGAATCACGTCCAGCTGTAGGTTGTCTGGGCAAAGTCACGCGTACCCGCCTAGACCTCGTGGGACTCCCACGGCCATTGCCGACATCCGGGTCTGAGCCCTCCGTATCACTGGGTCCAGAGTACGAAGGATCCATATCACTAGGTCCGCAAGAATCCTCCGTATGACTGGGTCCGCCAGTCCTATGTAGTTCCGGATCCGGGAGGCCTCCAGATAAATCTACAGCATAGTGATCATACATAGTGGGTCCCTGATCTATGCCTTCGTAATACCGTTGACCCATCTCAACAGCTGTCGCCACCAATTTAGACCGCGCAGACATCTGCAATTGGAGTTACATCATTGTAATTACATCATTGTAATTATACACATACTAAAAATTATAAACATTAACAACAACAATATTTACAGTTTCAGAGAAAATCTCATCCAGCTTTTTCCCTCGCGGTCGCTTAGTCAACTTCCATTTCAGAATACGTGGAGGGGGTAGCTCGGGGTTAACCCTGCGGATCCCACATTTTTTAATGCCAAGGGAGGGGATAACCTCAAAAGCAAATACCTGCGTAATAGACAAGTACGATCACAAGGAAATACATCAGTCATATAAAAAATTCTCAATTAAAGTACGGATGCAAATTGTAAATGCTAACCAATAGTGCGTGCGCTAGACCGTATATGTTGTAGGACTCGATGGTGTCAACGCCCTGTCCTGCCTGTCGTGCTGCCTCCCGTGGACTATCCAAAGCATGCATGTAACCATAAATAGACCGCCTATACACGTATGCGCCCCATGGGAACGCATCAAAAGTGTCCAAGTCCTCGACTACTCGAAACTGCCATGCTGGAACTTTAAATCTCTCGTCCACCCCCATCAGTATCCAGTTCAGCAAAAACAATAATGACAGCTTCACTGCATCGTACTGCGAATGGAAAACACCAATCCGAAGCACCCCTCTCAGCTCTTGAAACTCGATGACTCGACGCTGGAAGTACCGGTCGTGTATGCCATTCTGTACCACCATATCATAACTCGCTGTGTCGGGAATCACTCCGAACTTCAATCCGGTGATTAGACAAAACTCAACCTTCGAGAACCGGACCGTATGGTTCCCTAACAGAAATCGCATCTCATCTTCCGGCCCGTTGTGATGCAACTCACGTAAAAGTAGCCGATGGACAATGCCGCCAGAAAAATTAATCTCACGATGCATCCGGAGGAAATGACCGAAACATGACTCAGTAAACCGACGTCGGTCTTCGATCCTTAGATTTTCAGGTACTCTTTCAAGTGCATTGTCGATATCTCTAAGGTCATCAAAATGGTCATGCCGAATAATTTTTCCATTGAACCATTCTCCCACCGGGGTTTTAAGGAAATCATTCGGATTCGCCATCTACATATTGACGGAAAAAATGCAAATAAGTTACTGAAAAGACTTGAAAACTGACGGTAAAATTCAAAACTGCACGATAACAGTGCAAAAAGGCACGATAAAATTCAAAAAGGCTCGATAACACTACAAAAAGGCACGATAACATTACAAAAAGGCACGATAACATAAAGGTTCAAAAAGGCTCGATAAAAGTATAAAAAGACACGATAACATCAATGTTTAAAAAGGCTCGATAACATATCAAAAAGGCTCGATAATAGTTCAAAAAGGCTCGATAACAGTAACAAAAGGCACGATAACATATAGGTTCTAAAAGGCTCGACAAAAGTTTCTAAAAGGCTCGATAACTTTTCAAAAGGCTCGATAACAGTAACAAAAGGCACGATAACATATAGGTTCTAAAAGGCTCGATTTTGTTTCAAAAGGCTCGACAAAAGTTTCTTCTAAAAGGCTCGATAACTTTTCAAAAGGCTCGATAACTTTTCTAAAAGGCTCGATAACCTTTCTAAAAGGCTCGACAAAAGTTTCTTCTAAAAGGCTCGACAAAAGTTTCTTCTAAAAGGCTCGATAACTTTTCAAAAGGCTCGATAACTTTTCTAAAAAGGCTCGATAACCTTTCTAAAAGGTTCTAAAATGCTCGATAACCTTTCTAAAGGCTCGATAACCTTTCTAAAAGGCTCGATAACTTTTCAAAAGGCTCGATAACTTTTCTAAAAAGGCTCGATAACCTTTCTAAAAGGTTCTAAAAGGCTCGATAACCTTTCTAAAGGCTCGATAACCTTTCTAAAAGGCTCGATAACCTTTCTAAAAGGCTCGATAAGACTGCAAAAAGGCTCGATTCAGTTTCAAAAACTCTTGGAAACCCAGAACTTCATCGTTTTCACTACCAAAAGGCTCGAAATTTTTTCCTAAACTAAAACCCTAACCTAAACTCATCAAACAAACATAATGGACAACAAATGCGTGAGAGATAAAGACATACCGTGGTCGGTATTGACTTCGCCGGTACGTCGGTACTGTAGCTCCGTCGACGGTGGTTCGTCGTCACAATTTGGTCGACTGTTGCGCCGTCGGGGTTTTCTCTCAGAGCTTTTCTTCCAAAGTTTCAAAACAAAGAAACAGACAACAAAGGGGTATTTTCGTCTGGTCCCATTAAATGGTGCCTTTTAAACTTAACTTATTAACTTGGTGCCTATTCCCCAAAAACCAACCCAAAAGGTGCTATTTAATTTTTGAGCCCTATAATTTTATATCCTATTAAGGTTACAAGTGTCTTTTAATGAACAACAAATTATAAAAAAATAAGAATAAGAAAATTATATGCCTTTATTTTTTATATATATATATTTTTTATGATATTGATAGGGCATTAGGCATCTACTATAAGTCTAATTGTAGAAGCGAAGCGATAGAGATAATAGGGAAAAAAAATTACTATGTTTTCATTTGTGCCTTAATTTTGAGGATCTTTAAAAGTAATTACAGTTCATTGAGATTAATTTTATGCTACCTTAATTTTGAGGATCTTTAAAAGTAATTACAGTTCATTGAGATTAATTTTATGCTAACTGAATCTTCGTTGAAAAACACTCAAATAAGTAAAAGGATAAATTGGTTAGAAATAGAAAGTTGCTTGGAACTACCAAGGAAGACGAAGACGATGGGGAGGAGGAGGAGTTGAAGAAAATAAAGGATCTTTGCCTCAATTTAGAACAAGAGAAAAAGAATCTCATGTTAAAGCTTGACATTGCCAATGAAACCCTAGAATATTACCATGGTGTTGTCAAAGATTTCACTGAACAGTCCCTCTTGTGGGATGCTAGAAGCTGTTTCCAACATTGAAAGTTCTTCACCGAACCACCAAGAATCCATAAAAAAATTCCGAAGAAAATTGTCCACGTCAAGATGATCAGTCAAGATGATCAATGTAGATCATGATCGTCTCCCATATGATCATTATCATTCATATTATAATAACTGCAATTTGCTCGTAGAAAAACAAGAACTCACTGCAAAGCTTGCCACCATGAGGCACACATTGGGGTTTTACAAGGCTTGTTTGAATGATTACGAAGAGATTTGTCGTAAAACATTTTGCGCAAACGATATCAGCAGAAAGATACCACTAGCTTTCGAAGGAATTTGAAAATACATATCGAAGGCAAAAACTTAATACAGCAAAAGCATCATATGAAATTGATCCTCATGGTACCTCAAGAATTATTGAATTTCAAATTTAAATCAGATTCTCAAAGACTTATAAAATCACAAATTATTATCTGCTTATCATTGGAAAGATTTTATTAAACATAATCGAAGATCTATTTGAAAGATAACAGACACTTAGGATGTTGAAAGAGTAACATCTAAAGTATCATTATGACAAATTCAGACCGGTATATTGTGATTGTGACTACTAGCTGAACCCCCAGAAACTCAATTAAAGGTACATCTTCTTGATTATCATCATTAATTGCTATCGTTGATGATCACCGATGAACACAACACAAGAAAGTCAAAGAAAACCTCATTGCAAATAATTTATGAATCATACATAGTGTATTAGAATTTTGCATATATTGTGTAGATTCTATAGAGATGAGTTCATGTGTGTGCGCACCTCTCACGGTTTCACACGAGTCTCACCCCATAATAACTATTGTGTAGACATTCGGCCGCCATCCCTAAAACATTATAATAATTCAGGATTTTGGGAAGGGGACAAACTCGAACCCACAAATAAATCATACTCTTAGTTGACCACGAATAAAAAAAACATCCACATTCACATATACTAAAAAAAATCATTTAATTTCCCACATTTTTTAACACTCACAGCTTCCCAGCTTCCTTATTCATAATCAGAGGAAACAATTAAAAAACTCAAGTTGCTTCCGATGTACAGTAGCCACATTCAGAAAAACATAAATGAAAAACAAACACAACACAGAACCAATTTGGTCAAACGCATCTCCATGACAAACTAATGCTAAAATTGACGTCAACAATGTCTATTAATAAGTAACGTACTGCATACGCCCAAGAATTTTTTTTTCTTCTTGAATTATGCCCAAGGAAAAAGAAAAGCCAATTACTTGTGTACGTTCTTTCGAAATTGAAAATCTAATTGATGGTAGTCACTAGTTAGTATAACATCTGATTATCACAATCATAAATGAAAGAATTTTAAAAAGTGAAGAATAATAGATGGTAGTCAATATAACATCTGATTATCACAATCATAAATGAAGGAATTTTAAAAAGCGAAGAATCCAAACAATCCAGGACAGGTCTATTCAAGAGAAAATCGAAGCTTTTTCAAATTCATAAAATTGTACGTATTTGAGTAAAATCCAATAATACATAGTGGAATTTGTGAGAAATGTCACATTTTTAAACTGATTTGGTGATAATGTCAGTACTTTAATAAGTTAAGTTTAAAAGACACATATTATGGTGAACTTCTAAAATTTCCCTCACTTAATCATTTATGTTATTCCCTTTGTACTTTTCTCTGTCCTCCACACTTCCAAAAAAAAAAACTGACAGTAGTGTTAACTCAGTAACTCTCTCTCTCTCTAGAATTTCTTCTTCAACTTATAAAGAACTGACGTGACGTGGTTCAGTAAAATAAGGTAAAATTTCTTAAACTTTCTTGTTTTAATTTGTTAACATTTTCATTTGTTCCTTTTCATATGTTTTCCGAGTATTTTTTAAGCCGTAAGCCATTTTTGGATCTCCGAGACTTTGTAAGATCTGTTCCTGAGCCTTTTCATGTTTGATGTGTTGCTACCCGTGACTTTTCATGCCTTACCCGTGACTTTTCATGCCTTACCCGTGGCATGAAACTTTTGATTCCTTACCCGTGACTTTTGATGCCTTACCTGTGACTTTTCATGCCTTACCTGTGGCATGAAACTTTTGATTCCTTACCCGTGACTTTTGATGCCTTACCCGTGACTTTTCATGCCTTACCTGTGACTTTTCATGTGTTTTCTTTTATTAATAGTTTGTGATTATTAATTTGACAGCCTCATGAATCAGGTTAGAATAGTAATATCTTACAACGGTCGATGAGAGCAGTTACCTGACGGAAGTCAGAGGTTTGTTGGATCCGATAACCGGGGAATATATGTGTCAAAGAATATGACTTACGAAGAATTGGTGGCGATCGTACATACTATTGTAAACTATGATGTAAACAAATACAATGTTGATTTGTCATCAATATCAATCGTTCCTGGCAGTACGTGTCGCACATTTATAAGGAATGACGACGATGTCCAGTTTATGCTAGGGGAAGATCGAGTGATCCCTTAAGTATGTGTCAGTCTAACTGAGAGGACAGTTGGCGATATGGTAGGGAATGATATTCCTCCTCCTGAAAATGCCTAACAATTAGGATCCTTTAGTGGTAGCAACCAAGTGTTCACCCAAAGGAGTGCCAGCGAAGGTGGGGGAAACATGTGTGGTGTCCCACATGTTGCAGTCAACCATGCAGATGCAGCTGAACCTCAATTTGGTGATGTGTTTGGTTGTCGAATTGAGCAGTACGATGCGCCGAACAATGAGGTGGATAATGACGCAAATAATGAACAGGTTGATGATCTGTAAAATGTGGATGAAGAGCCTGCACAAATGCAAACACGTGGTAGACGTGTACAAGGAGTTAGTGGCACTGCACCAGATATGCCAGGGACATCCGAGGTCCGTTATAATGTGACAACATCTGATTCTATTAATGTGACAGCTTGGGTTATTCAGGGAGCAGATTCATACTCGTTTGGTACTGGTAGAAGCAGCACATTGGTAGCGCTAGAACCGAGAACCATGATTTATAAAGGTCAATTTTTTCCAAGTAAAAAGGATTTGAAGAGGCTAGTTGGTGATTTTGCGATGTGGTAGAACTTTGAATGAAAGGTGAAAAGGTCCAATAAGACAACTTTGCATCTAGTTTGCATCGTTGATGACTTTTCGTGGAAATTAAGAGCGGTGAGGAGAGATGAAGGGACTTACTTTCAAGTCAGAAATTTTATCAATGAACACAGTTGTCCCTTGGAGGAGGTTCACCGTTGCCACAGACAAGCCAGTGCAGTCACAATCGGAGAAGTCATTGCACCTAGACTTCAACAACATGATGGTCGTCTCATGCGTCTGAAGGACGTAATCGCCGATATGAAAACAATGTATGGCATCCAAATCATGTACAGTAAGGCACATGATGCCCTGCAATATGCATTGTTATTGACCTATGGAACGCATGAAGAAAGTTTCCAAATGCTGCCATCTTTTGCATACGTTCTGGAACAGCAAAATCCTAGCACAATCACAGACTTACAGTGCGCAGACGATGGTAAATTCCTCTACTTTTTCATGTCGTTAGGGTCTTCAATTAGAGGTTTTCAGAGGTGTATGCGTCCTGTGATTGCAGTTGATGGTACCCATTTGAAGGGAAGATTCAGTGGTACAATGTTTGTGGAAACTGCACAAGATGGAAACGAATAGGTGTATCCAATTGCTTTTGGGTACGGTGACTCAGAAAATAACCTTTCATGGGAGTGGTTTTTGGAATGCTTGAGAGGTGCCATTGGTCATATAGATGATCTAGTTTTCATTTCCGATCATCATGCAAGCATTAAAGCAGGGATTTCTAAAGTGTTCCTTTATGCAACCCATACCATATATTGCTGGCATTTTGGTGAAAATATGAAGAAGCGATTCCACAGAAAGGATGTTGCCAACATAATGGATAACGTTGCTAGGTCGTATAGTCAAATCCAGTATGATCGCCACATGGAGGAGTTACGTAAGCTGCACAAGGGTCCATACGATTATGCCATTGATGCCGGTCCACACAAGTGGTCCTGCGTTCACTGTCCCCAAAGAAGGTACAGGTTGATGACCACAAATGTTGAAGAGTGCATAAACTCATGCCTCAAAATTCGCACGGCAACTGCCACTGATGACACTGGCAGAGTTCATTCGGAATATGCTACAAAAGTGGTTCCATGATCGTTATGCAAATGCACGGTCCATGCATCATCGATTGACCGACACAACACATCTTATGATCCTCAAACATGTCGAGAAGTACGGTTATATGACCGTAAATCCAGTTGACTGGAACATATTCTCCGTCAGACATAAGGGAAAACAGTGGACGGTTGACTTAGCCAGGAAGACATGCACATGCAATAAATTCCAAATGGACTTTTTGCCATGTTCACACGCACTCGCAGCGGTAACCTACATGACGACTTTGTCCAGTTAACGCTTTATATTACCCAAACGTGAATCTCACTGTTTTCATTGTTGCAGGGAGCGGAACGTGGATTTCACATCTCTATGTGCGGACTACTACATGAGGGAGACACTTATTGATGCATACTCGGTTCCTATTATGCCTGTTTGCCATCCTTCTTCATGGGTAGTGCCATCCGACATCGCAGCGCTGGTGGTTTTAAATCCAAAGACGAAGAGACAATCCGGTCGCACAATGGAGGGTCGACATGTCTCGTCTTCGGAGAGGACAACCACACAGTCGTGTAGAAGATGTGGACAACCAGGACATAATAGCAGGAGGTGTTCCAACCCGCCTATGGTTAATGAAGGTCCCAGTAGAATTGTTCCCGAAGAATACTATCGCAGGTGCAGCATTTGTCATTCAATTGGACACAACAAACAAACGTGCCATGAGAAGGACTCTACCGTGGAATGAATGGAGCCTTACAAGAGGAAGACGAATTGCCACCCTTGGTTCTTATGCTTTTATGTAGAACTAATCTGATTGATTTTATGTTCGAATTTCCTTTGTTATACTGTCATACTGGATCCTTTATTATAGTGTTAATGACTTTCCTGTATTGTTTATGGATTTCAATGTATGAAATGTCTGTTGAACTTTTAACTACAAACAGTTTTATTTGCCTTATCTCAACATGCTTTGGCAGACTAACACAATTGTTTTATGAGGAACATGTCTCCAACTTGATGTCTTCCAACATCATTCAGACTTTAGGAACCATGCTCGATATAGTTGTTTTATGAGCAACATGTCTCCAACTTGATGTCTTCCAACATCGTTCAGTTTCAGTTTAGACTATGTTAATGTTGGAAGGCTTGAGGAACATGTCTCCAACTTATGCTTTTATGTTGAACTATTCTGATCAATTTTGTGTTCCGAAATTGATTTGAATTTAGTTCTTAAAATTAATCGTGTTGGAGTTAAATGACTTATTCACTTAAATAGGCAAAATCGTGCGTGCTGGAATTGAATAAATTTAATTGAATAATTGAAACAAAAAATAAATATGTTATGCACATCAACTGTATAACAGAGAACAACCCATATATACATCAGCTACACACCACTGTTGTGTAGCGAGTTGTAAAAAACCTCCACAACCATTTTCTCCCTGATGGTGCATATATCCTCTTCCTTCCAGTCGAAATCCTTCCTATTTGCCAGCAAGTACTCTGCCAATCTCAAAGTATGGGTACCACAGTTTCCGTTGCAAATCACTAATTGAACAACCATTAGACTAAAATTTTATTAAAACCTAATGGGATAGAATAAAATCTTAAAACAATCATACCCCTGCTGCTGTTGGGGCACCCCATGTCTTCCATCCAGGACGCTCATCCGAAAGGGACTTTTCGATAATTTGTACGTGACATCATCCTCCATTCTGCTATCATGAAACCGGACCTGATGCAACATCGACGGAATAAACCAACGTAGGCACGCGACCTGCTTAAGCCTGTAGTCCCATGGAACCTCCTTCGTGCCATGGCCGGTTTCCGGTCAGGAGAATTACTCAAACCATCTTCAGGTCGTCATTGAGCCACTTGTGTTTCAGCAACTTCCAGTGAACTGGGGGTTTGCCCATAACCCCAGGGCCGAAAATTTGCTGCCACTGAATGTCTAAGTATGACTGTACATAGAAAAATAACCGCAGCATTAGGTAACACATCAATGCACAAATGAAAACCTTTCAATACAGACACTTACATAGAACTATGAATCTAGTAAGTTGACCCTCTGACTGTACATGTCGGGGTATGCTTGCTGACGCTTCCGTAGAATCTTCAAGTACACGTCAATGTGCTGATAATGTAAACATTTTATATTATTAGGAATCAACCATTACTCATATAAACTTATACAGACAATTAAACTAATTAACATACCGATTCCTCCAACTCCATGAAGTTGGTCTGCAACCGTTGGAACCAAGTTACATCAACTGGTAAATGTAGATCCACATCACGTCTGCATAATTATTGAACAAGTTAGAGAACCAAGTAATAATAATAAAATATTGTAAAATGAACACGTATACTTACGTTTCCCCCATCATGTTCCTCTTGTAGGCTTTGTATGCTGTAATGTGGTAGGGATCTAACAAATCATGAGGATTGAATACATGCGCCAATGTCGGTAGCCTTGTCCTCGGCTTCTTCGGCCGACAAGGGGTTTGTGTATAGGGACATCAGTATCCAACCTGGCCTGTGAACATGTGGTACCATAGGTGGAGTACGGTCCCGACCACTGGGATCCACTGAGGGGTGCAGTATGAGGAGGGACTTTGCCTCTGTCGATCACTTTGAGGATGGACCCGGTGTGAGGAGGAACTCTCTCTCCGTATATCCGTATGAGGAGGGGTGCATTGTCCGGATGAACTTGGCCTCCATGCATCACTCTGAGGATGGATGCGGTGTGAGGATACACTCTCCCTCCGTGTATGGGTTTGAGGAGGGGTGCGCTGTATAGAGGAACTCTCCCTCCGTGTATGGGTCTGAGAAGGGGTGCGCTGTATGGATGAACTCTCCCTCAGTGTATCGCTCTGAGGAATGGGGGGGCTGCGCCGGTATCGCTTCAAGGGTCGCATTGCACTGGGGTCGACGACCGGAGGTGGGGTGCTCTGTAAGGACGAACTCTGTCCCAGTGGTAGCTTTGATCCACCAGGTGCCACCCATGCAACCAGTGCTGTCTCTATACTGGTAGTGCTGTCAGGTAAAACCGGAGGAGGTACCTGCTCAAATACTGCTATCTCTGTATCACCGGGTAACTCCTCTAGTTTTGTCTCACCTTGACCCCGCTGATCGGATACTATGTTCATAGACTGACCCTCCGTAGTTGGTGGTTGCCCATGTCTGCTCTCTGGGTCTGTCCTATCTTGACCAGTACCTGTCCTGCCTGCAGGACTAAAGTCTCCGTGATGGTCATCGAATGGTGGGTCATCCAATGGTGGACCATCCATACGGGACTACGACGTCGGACCCTGTAGCGCCCAAATCATATCCATCAACTCCTTATGCTGCGTATCTTGCGTCTCATCACTCTTTTTAATAGCAGCTATCACATCCTCCCGTAAAGATCGGACTGTACCCATCACTTCAGTAATTTTACGGTCCTAGCCCTAAAAGGATTTTGAACTCTGTTAGAACTAAAACCGTTCAGTCGATTGAAATTAAATAATGCGGTTTTAATTTTTTTACGCACCTCTGAATCACCTCCTTGTGAATCACCTCCAGGTCGAGGCCGTCTAGGCAATATGGATGGTATCGGGCTACGCCTCCAGGGACTCTCACTGCGAGCCTCTGGGTCTGCATCACCTCCAGGTCTAGGCTATCTAGGAAAAGTTAATCGTACCCGTCTACGCCCATTGCCACCCTCAAGTTCTGAAGCCTCCATATCAGTAGGTCCAGAATACGAAGCCTCCATATCATCGCGTCCGGAAAACATACCCTCCGTATCATTGGGTCATGTAGTCCTATGTCGTTCCGGATCTGGGAGGTGATCAGGTATATCAGGGGCATCGGCATCATACAGACTGCCTCCTAGGTCTATGCCTTCGTAGTACCGTTGAGCCCTCTCCGCAGCCGTTGGCACCAATTCAGGCCATGCGCACATCTGAAATCGGAGTTAAATAGTTGTCATTGTATACATACTAATAACTATCAACATTAACAACATTAACAACATCAACACTTACCCTTTTTGTATAAACACCATCCAGCTTTTTCGCCCAAGGTCGCTGACTCAATTCCCATTTCAGAATACGGGGGGGGGGGTAGCTCGATTACCTGGCGAGTCCCACATTTAGTATTGCCAAGCTCGGGGATAACCTCAAAGGCAAATATCTGCGTAATAGAAAAGTACGATAAGAAGTAAATACAACAGTCATATAAAATAAACTAGAATTACAGTATGGATTCAAATTCAAAATTCTCACCAACAGTGCATGCGGTAGACCGTATATGTTGTACGTCAACTCGAGGTTCTGTACGTCAAGGTCTTCGCCCTCTTCTTGCCTTTTTTCTACCAACCGCCGTCGTGGACCATCTAACGCCCGCTTGAAACCAGAAATAAACCGCCTATACACGTGTGTGCCCCACGGGAACGCATCAAAAGTGTCTAGGTCCTCAACTAGGCAAAACTGCCATTCTGGAACTTTATCTCTCTCGTCGAACCCTATTAGTATCTGGTTCAACATAAACAATAAGGCAAGCTTCACTGCATCGTACTGCTCTTGAAAAATACCAATCCGCAGCACCGCTTTCAGCTTTTCAATCTCGACTTCTTGACCCCGAAAGTACTGCTCGTGTATGCCATTCTCTACCATATCATACCTCGTCGTGTCGGGATCGACTCCAAACTTCAAACCGGTGATTAGACAGAACTCAACATTCGAGAACTGGACAGTATGCTTACCTAACAAAAATATCATCTCATCTTCTGGCCCATCATGATGCAACTCGCGCAAAAGTAACCGATGGACAATCCCACCCGAAAAATGATTCTCACGATGCATCTGAAGGAAATGACCAAAACACGACTCAGTATACCGACGTCGGTCTTCGATCTTCAGATCTTCAGGTACACTGTTAAGTGCGTTGTCAATATATTTAAGGTCATCGAAATGGTCATGGCGAGTAATTTTTTCCTTGAACCAATCTGCCTCTAGGGTTTTTAAAAAATCCTTTGAGTCATTCCTCATCTGCATATTCACAGAAAAAAAGCATATAAGTTCATGAAAAGGCTCAAACAAAAAGACTGGACCACTGAATTAAAAGTCATGGGAAGTGTATCAAAAGTCACGGGAAGTGCATTAAAAGTCACGGGACACTTATCAAAAGTCACGAGACACTTATCAAAAGTCACGGGACACTTATCAACAGTCACGGGACACTATACAAAAGTCACGGGACACTATACAAAAGTCACATGACACTTATCAAAAGTCAAAAGTCACGGGACACTATACAACAGTCACGAGAAACTTATCAAAAGTCAAAAGTCATGGGACACTATACAAAAGTCGCGGGACACTTATCAAAAGTCACGGGACACTTATCAAAAGTCAAAAGTCACGGAACACTATACAAAAGTCACATGACACTTATCAAAAGTCACGGCTACAGTTCAAAAAGTCACAGAAACCCAGAAATTCATCGTCTTCAAAACAACTTTTTTCTGAAACTAAAACCCTAACCTAACCTCATCATACAAACATAATCAACAACAATACAAATCCAACCTAATCTACATGATGAGTATGGCATCAAACATTAAAACACATGAAATTATCAACATCAAAAACGCGTCGGAAAGAGGAACTAACCTGTGTCTTTTGAGATTGCCGGTGACTTCTCATCGATGCCATTTCTGTTGTGATTACTGTAGCGCCGTCGCCGATGGTTCACTGTACACTTTCCGTCAACTTTAGGGCTAGTGTACCGTCGGTTCTTCTCTCTCAAGCTTTTTCTCTCACTGTTTGAAAAATGCACAAATAGACAAATAAGGGTATTTTTGTCTAGTTACCCAAATATGTGCATTTTAAACTTAGATTAGTAAAGTGGTGACAGTTACCCAAAAACCGCCCAAAATAGTGACATTTAAATTTTGAACCCATAATACATATGTAGTACTTAAATAAAATTGACACAGACCATACTTGCATGCATGGATGAAGCCATGATTTTGGCTTTAGGGGGGCCAAGATAAAAATTAATATTGTAGGTCACGCAATCTTCAAATATTATCAGTAGGAATCCCGCACAAGAAAAAATGTGGAATCCCGCACCTAATACCTTTCAACAAAATGTGATAATGTTCGGTGTTAAAAGTAATGTTATAAATAAATAAATAAAATATACATTAGCTAATTAAAATGTAACACGTCTATTTTATATCTAGAAAATTATTTATAACCAAATCAAGCTAATTTCTTCCTAATTTTCATTTCAATTACATAATTAAAGCGTGTAAGAGAAAACATCTTTTATTTTGTTGCAAAACCTATGCCTATTCTTAACGGTATGCATAACTTAAAATAACATTTTAATAGTTCCCGACTTATAAAATATAAATTTCAATAGCTTAATTAAAATATCATTATACTATTGATATATTTAAATCACAATTATTTACATACTTGTAACTTAATTTTATAATATTCATGTCAAACCAAATTAACTTATAATAATTTTGAACAAAATTTAAATAATAAACTAATGAAATAAATTTATCAAAATCATATTAATAATTAACCTAACAAAATAAATAATATAGGCAGTCGCTATAAGAGTTCAGTATATTTACTTACTTTGTTCCAGTGAAATCTAAAAAAACATATACTATATATATAATATGTACTAGATTAGGTAATAGTGTATGAAATAATAGGAAATTAAAATATTAAAATGGATTGATTTTGTTTCCAATTTTCATGATCAATAGAATTATGGAAATAAAAATTATTAGTTAATTTATATTATTAAAATAATAAAGAGACAAGATAATATTATCACCTACTTTTTCATGTACAATGTTTTTTTTTATTGGTTTACATTTTAATTTTATGTATAATAGAATCCCTCTTTACATTCGCCTCTGCGTGCATGTTATACATGCAATTTTTGAAGATTCTGCATTTATAATTTGCATGAGAGAGAGAGAGTACTCTGTAACTGTATAAATAAAACATGCAAATTGTGTTTTCTTGACTTAGACTTGTAACTTGTAACTGTTTCATGTGACCTTAGTAGTTTATACATTTTGACTGTTAATTAGGAGATTTTGTCTTTTATGATTTCGAAAATTAATCGCATAACCTGAATGTGTTATTCCATAAGATTTCCAAAAAGTTTTTCAATAACAATACATCGATCTACATTATCTTTTAAGATTTTAACACAACTAATTAAAGAACAAGGAATACTACGTCTGGATTTAAACGTAACTTATTATCAAATATTACCAATTTTTCTAAATCAAATATTTTATAATTTAATAATATAGTAAAATGAATATAGCATGAGTAAGCATCCAATACAATATAATTTGCACAAAAAAATAATAATAATAATTGGAGATACTTTTGTCTGCCCTTTAGAGGGGCTTCAAGTGTAAGCGAGATACTTTTGCCTGCCTGCCTGCCTTTAGAGGGGCTTCCGGTGTAAGCGAGATACTTCTGTGTGCCTTTAGAGTGTTCGTTCACGTCCTTCAGCATCACGATATGATGTTGTACAGCGTGTTCTTCAACGAATCCAGGCTTGTCTCCTCCGAATCCCTATTCGATAAAATTGGAGAAGCTTGAGAGAATTTTGAGCTAGGAAAATTGAAGAATTAAAACAAAACTAGGTTTTAATGCATAAGCTATTCGGGTCCACGGGTTCAGTTTTTAAATCTAGACTCGACCGATACGGTTTAGGTTTGGTTCAGTACTCGTGGGTCTGGGTAAAATTGCTATGGTGGGGATCCAGCTCTTTTTTTAATTTAATTTTAAATAAGAGAAATTAAAAAAATGAAAAGCAAAATTGAGTAATTAACACGGTGAAATACACAGATCAGAAAAATTGAACAAAACAAAAAATCATAATCATCAGATCCTAACATCCATCGACAATCACCAAAAAGTCAAAAACTATCATCAATCTCTCTTCTCCACCAACCCATCACATTCAAAGATACATAAAACTAGAGTTACAGAACTAAAAAAAAAAATAAAGAAAAAGGTTCGTGTATTTTCAACAGGTATTAAAGATCAAACTACTTATCTTGTCTCAAACCTAATCAAATCAAATTAAGCAAGTGATTCTAAGCATTAGTTATCAAACAAAATTTTTTGGACAGAGTGAGATCAGGGTAAAGTCTGGCTAATGTCATGTGATTTCTTTCATTAATTGGTTGTGAATTCTCTTATATTACCTCCAAAAAAAAAATTGAAATTTGTTCAAGTCATTTTCTTGTTTTCAGTCACAAAACAACCAAGCATTCTCAAATATTTGAAACGAAAAGGACTATTGAGCTATTATTAAACTTATGTTCATGATTTTAGAATCAAATTGATCATTGAAATTCACATGCCCCACAAGAAATCTATCATAAAATTAATAATTCACATTCAAATTCATGTTCATAATTTTGAGCTCAATTTCTGTTACCTTATTTAATTCCCATAACCGACCATTCCAAATGATATGAACGTGCTCTTTCCTGCCAACCAAAAACACAAAATATCATTAAAAAACACAAAATAAAAAGGGTTCAAAAATTAAATAGTACTTTTTAGGGGAGGGCTTGTGCAAATAGCACCATTTTAATAAGTGTTGTTTTAATAGCACCAAAATAGATGATGAGACCAAAATACCCCCACTTACTCTTTTCCTTTATATTTTTTTTCTCGAAAATTCGAAACTTATTTGCAGTTTCGAGACTTATTCATGATTGTTTCGAGACTTATTCATGCGTTTTCGAGACTTAATTCAAGTTTGTTCGAGACTTATTTTGTTCGACTTCCATCAATGGTGACAGTGACGATCCGATGATGGCGCCGGTTGACTCTAGAAATAGTTGGATCTGGAAGATTGAACGATGTCGAGTTCGTTGGCACCATCAGTTTCGTCAGATTTGCGACGGATCGTCATAGATCGGACGATGAAGATTCGCGACGGTTTGGGTTTTGCTTCGTTTCTCTCTCTACACAACTCGAAAATGAAAACGAACACTTCGGTTACAATTATTGGCACTCGACGAACGCTTTTCCAGTGGTTTTGCCGGTCAACTCGCCAGTCGGCGGTGGCACCTCCATTAAAGCTCCATCAATGGAGGTTTTGGAAAAAGGAAGAAGAAGGTGAAGGACACACAAGAGAAAAGAAAAGAAGTTGGGGGGTATTTTCGTCCAAATTCCATTTTTGGTGCTATTAAAACAAGAGTTATTAAAGTTTGATAGTTGTACAATTCAAAATTTAAAAAGTGCTATATACCCCTATTTCCTCAAATAAAAATGTCCAGATCAATAACTTTACAAAAATTAAAAGAACCTCCAAATACCTTTTTTTTGTCTCCATATCATTTGAGAAGCAGAGTGTAGTGGATGGGTGTTTTTTTTTTTTTTTTGAAGAGAAATGGGGAAGAGACCTTGATAGAGAGGCAAGGTTTATGCAATAATTTTTGGCTGGAGGATAATTTGAAGTCTGGAAATATGATATTTAAAGAGATATGAGAAGTGCAAGAAAAAAGAGAGAAATTTCTTACAAGTAACCAACAAAATCAGAAGAAGAAGAATAAGAAGTTATTGTGTTTGTGACTTCTCCCGCAACAAGCCAGTCTATATATTGTTCATTGCTGAATCTTATTACATCACAACATCTTTGACTAGCTCCAACAGTTCTTTGAAGGAGTAAATCTTACTACATCACAACATCTTTGACTAGTAACAACTTGAAGGGCTGCTCCAGACGTGTGAAGTTAATTAGATACAGCTTTATCACTGCTTAATTCTGATCGTGATGATTATGATCATGATTAGTGGCACACCAATCCTTTGTGGCACACTCATGGTAAGCTTGGCAATGTGTTCTGTTACAAGCAGTTCCAATGTTGAGCAGTTGAGCTAGTGATGCTGATGCTTGTGCTTGCGATGATTCTTAGTGGGTGTTATCAACTACACAGATATTAGTTATTATTTAATTTGATAATTTATTTATAATTAATTTGCTAGTTACCACCACTCAAAAATAATTTGAGTGAAATAATTTGAGTGAAAACTTGTGATTTGCATATTTCACTATAAAATGCGATTTTATCCAAAAAAAATAAAAATCATACACCTACTTAAAATACTTCATTTCCCCTACGTATAAAATTTAGGGCAATTACAAAATTATGGCAAAATATGCATTTAAATTTTAAATTTTATGCATTTATTTTGCAAAATATGTAAATTATCGCAAAATACGTATTTATAGGGAAATTTGAGTGAAGACTTTGGAAGCACATATTTCATTATAGAATAAAATTTCACTTATGAGATCTAAAATTTGTGAAGCCCCTTTGAATTAGTTGGTAAAGTGGTATATAAAGGTAGGTCAAAGTGGGTCCCAAAAAAGGTGAAAAGCAAGCGGTGGCTATCATCTCGCGGTACGTCTCGCAATACGCTTTAACGAAACTGTCTGACGAAACTCATCTGGACACACTGCAGAAACTTGCGGTACGTAAATTGGCTTGACGTGGTTCACTTCGACGTTCCTGTCTGACGAAAATTGGCAGTGGATCAGGTCTTCAAAAACGTGGTACAGGTCGCTATACGCTTTAACGACCTGTCTAACGAAACTTGGTAGAGGGTCTGTTCTTCCATTTTGCGGTACGAACGCGGTATGCATTTTTGCCTGATGTGGTTCGCTTTAATGAAACTGGAAAATTTCTTTTAACCTGAAAGTCCCGTATTTGCCCGGAAAATTTCCGTTTTCACGTAGACTCCTCCTAGATCAAATAGACCTGCAAACACATTATTTAAACATTAAAAACATGGTAAAACCAAGGAAAACGAGATCAAAACATTGGAAAATAGGGGATACGCAAAGCGTATAAATGGACTTATCATGCTCTAAACCCAAATCTTGAAATTCAATTTTAGCAAGTTGTGAATTTTCAATTTTCACCCGAAACCCGATCCGGATGGGGTGGGGGTGCTCTAAACCCGACCTGAACTAACTCGTTTCATTTAACAAATTTTTTTCTTCAAACAATTAAATATACAAAATTTATCAAACATTTGAAATTTAGGTTAGGAACTTAAATTTTAACATTCACTCAAATTTTAAAATATACTTAAATTAAAAAAATATATTTAAATTTAAACATAAAACAACAAATAAATATTAAAATTCAAAATTTAGTGTATGTTTAAAATTCAAATATAAACTAAAATTTAATAGAATATAATATATTATCTAAATTGTAAACCTTAAATTTAAACATAAAATACAATTAGAAAAGTAGTTAAAAAGATTAGTTTTATTTTTTCCTTTTATATTTTTAATATTTTAATAAATAAATAAATAAATACCTGGTCAATCGGAGCGGTTCGGATCATAATAGTTTGACCCATACCCAACCCAGTTGCAATCCAGGTCAACAAAATTTGACTCATATCCAATCTGAACCCCATTTTAAGTTCTACAAATTCGTCCCAAACGAATCGGATCCCCACATATTTGGGGTGGGTTAGGGATTTTTGCCATTGCCACCTCGGCCCACATCCCCGGTCACACAAAGATGCAAGCGGGTAAATCAGAACTCGTCTTCGCCTGGATAGGATTCGAACTGCTAACCTGGAAGTTACCCATGCCCCAAGCCTGTCATTCCACCAGTTGAGCTAACGCCTTGATGACTAGCCACAATGTAATTGCCAAGAGTAGAACCAAGGACTTGGGTTTCATCCCAAGCTTTGGACCACCAAGACAACCACCACGTGGTTGGGACGAACAGTTCTTTTCCACATTCGGGTTAGTTAAATTGACTAAGGTTTTGTGAATTTTAATATTATTTTGATCTAAAACATATTTAAAATATTTGTTGAGACTTGAGAGAGCATCAAATTTCAAATCCAAATTATTTATAGAGAATTTATTCTCTTCTTGGTGGCTGTTTATTTGTTTTACGATTCTTTTAATTTTGGTAACCAAAAGTTTTCAAAGTTGCTTGCTACTGGAAAAACATTCATTTGCGTTGTTTTCTTTAATGTATTCACAGGATCACAATAGATGGCTCACAAGAAATCAGGGCTTGGATGTTTCCTCTACATATGAACACACGTCAAAGTTGTCAGACTCTCTTTCGGCAACAAAATATTCAATTTATCTTAAAATAAAATTCAATTTATCTTCTTTTATTTTTATGTTTAAAAAAAAAAAAGAAAAAAAAAAAAAAAGAGGTTAATTGCACTAACTTAACCTTAGTTTATTAAATCTAGCAAGATTTTAAAAAGATACCCTAAATTAACATATTCACTCTTTCATCAAAATTTTAAGTCACAAATTTAAATTATTTAGTTTGACCCTAATTTTATTTATTAAGTGCAAATGTGCAATAAGGCATGAGTAATAAGACGAATAAGGTGGGAGTCGGGAGAGATGGTCTTATTATGGAGATTTTATCCCTTTGTATTTTATATACTCTTGTATTTTAGTTTACTATCAATATCATTAAAACGTATATTATGAGGTTGTGGGTTCGAGTTAAAGCGTAAATGAATATTTACCTTTTCATATATGATATAACCTTTAATTATTATGGTTTGATTTCTAAAATGAAAAATTCTACCTACTTTGCAAAAGAAATCGGCTATATAAAATTGCTCATTAAATTTATATCCAATTTAATGAAGTATTTGGAAACTTGGAAATATTTAAGGAGAGGAAAGTGCAATAGTTGGAATTATTAATAGTGTGGAATTGAAATAGAGATATAAGGGTGGGTTTGGTGCGTGTAATTGAATTGTATAAGATTGGACTATTTTTATAGGATTGGATTGAATTTAATAGGATTAGACTACATTAGTACAGTGATATGTTTGGTGCAATACGGATTAGACTAAAATAATACTGTCTCTTGACATGGGACTGAATAAAAAATAATTGAAAAAAATCTACTGGAAGAGGTTGTTATATATAATTTAAAAAAAAAAAAAAAATTAATCATTTTAAATCAATTCAAAGAAAAGAATATAAAATTATTGATTAAATTTCATTAAAAAAATTATTTTTAAAAATAAATAAAATTAATTTGAAATAAAATAACAGTTATTTTTTAATTTAAATTTAATTTTTTTTAAATGTTAGAATAAAATATATTAATATTAAAAAAAAAATAACATTTGCTTTGCTGCTCTGTTTTTGGGCTCTTTTGTCTGTTTTCAATAAAGCTTAATGCTAAAAAAATATATATTTTAAAAGAATAAAATATATTAAATTAATTTTTTAAATAATATATAATATTATGTAAATAATTTAATTTAAAAAAAATAAAGAAAACAAATTGGACAAAAGTTGTCCTTGTGGCGAAATAGTCCAACCATAGTGGGATAACCGATCTACGCGGGATTAGAGAAATCCAATCTCGTGTAGAACACAAACATGAGATTGAATTGAGATTAGTCCAATCCCATGTAACAAACGCACCCTAAATGTAAAGTGTGTAGCTTAATTTTAGACCAACTCCGATATACAACACCAAACTTTTCACCAATCGAGGAATATTCTTACACCAAATGTTTTTCACTCCAATGTTCCACACAAAATTTTACATAAAAATAAAAAAATAAAAAAATAAAAACCATCTTTAAATTAAATTAATGGTGTAGGTTGAGATATTGTCACATACTTTGTTCAGTGAAAAAGAAGAGATGTGACATTGTTTTTTCTGAAATTTTGATTATGTTATTGTTATTTTCCTATATTTTTAATGTTTTTCTAATTGTTTTAATTATTATAAAAGTTGAGAAAATTGGTTGCACATGGGTAATTTGGACATTTTGTAAACTTTGACTAGTCAACAGTTAACTCTAACAGTCAACTGTTGAGTCAAGCGTACTAATTTGTTATTTTGGTAAAAGTGTAATCTAGTTGCAATATTAGTAAATGACATGGTACTTTAATGCAATATTACAAAAACATCCCAATAGAAATTTACCAATAAGTACAAATTAGTTTAATTAAAAATAAACCAAATAATATATACACTCATTAATTACACACATATCTTCAATTATATATCTTTATTAAATAATAATAATAAATAAATAAAAAAACCCTAATTAAACCCTAATTTTATTTCAAGTATCAAAATATCTCATTATCATATAACAAAAGTAATAGAAAACAAATTTTCAGAGGACTCTAATCATATAGAGGTATGTATTTCTTTGTTATTAATTTTTTATTATGAACTCTATCGATAAACAAAAAGTGAGAAGTAAAAAAAAATTAAAAAAAAAAAAAAAAAAAAAAGATAACAGTACATGTCGTTGTGTATCCAGGAAATCAACAATGGTATGAGGATGTGAAATCTGTTGTAATAGATATCAGCAACTTGACAGAATTGGGTTCTCTCTATTTTCATTCCCCTAAAGTAGAGCTTCTCGAACTGTTCCTTCAAAAAAAGTATAGCATGAAATTTCCGGTGCTTAACTGAGTTCAAATTTGTTATTGGCCATGATATCAAGAGCATCACCTCTCGTGTCCCAAACTTTTTGGAATGTAATTATTATCAACATGGACGATGCTTGAGATTTATAAATGTTGAGAATATATCTTATGCAGTTGTTGATGTCAAAGAACTTACTACGATTATACTGTGTTTTCCAAAATGACCATTTTTGGCGAACTTTATAACACTAATGGTCATTCCATCCAATTCCATCCAATGAGTAGTATTTTGGTAAATAAGGGGACGATATTAATTTTTTTTTAAAATTTTTTGGAAATCAATTTTTTCTTTTGTTTTTTAAACCAATAATTATATTTAGTGTGTGTATATATATAAATATATATATAGCCAGTCTTTCTATTATCAGTTCGAACTGACAAAAGAAATATCAGTTCTTTGCATATGGACTATTGGATTTAAAAGATGTTTTGACAAATGCATGCAGCCAAGTCAGAGTATTTAAATCTAATGGCCCACATACAAAGAACTGATATATCTTTTGTCAGTTTGAACTGATAATAGAAAATCTGTATATATAGTATCTCTCATATATATATATATTATAGTTCTCTAGTTAGGACGTCCAACCATAGCAACATGTTTTACTAAGTTCAAATGTTATATATATATATCTCAAACACACACACACATATATATTTATTTTTTAAGAAGATTAAGGCTACAAAATCTAAAAATTCTAAAAAACAAAGAAGAGACATGTATTGATCTAAACTATTTCTTTTGTTTTTTTTAAAAGAATAATTATATTTAGTGTGTACGTAAATATATATATATATATATATATATATATATATATATATACGTACACTAAATATAATTATTCTTTTCAAAAAAAAAAAATTGATTTCCAAAAAACATCTAAAAACGGTTCTGTTTCTTTTTACTCAATCCATTCATTTGGTACGACCTCGTCGTAAACCGTCTCTTTGTTGCAATCCGGACCTGGTTCTGTAATATAGTGAATCGCTTCAGAAAAACCATAAAGACCACAACTGATTTGAAGGAGACGACGTCAATCGTGGTTCTGGTTTCTGTGGTGGTGGACGATGAGTATAGGAAAGATGTCGTTCACCAAAATTGGCTACATCCACGGAGGCACCGATTTCACTAGATAATGAGAATGATAAATACAAGAGATTGCCTCTAACCCACAAGCCTTCTCTCTTCCTCTAGGTCTCAATCCTTCAACCTCACAATAACTCTTTGTTCTAGGTTTTTCTCTCTAGCTTTGTTGTCTTTGCACATTTGCACACATTTAGTTTAAAGGCTCAACTAACGATTTTTTGCATTAAATAGAAAATGTTGATGTCGATTGCACACACCTTATCTGAACTTTTAATTACAAGTGTGGGTGTGGCAAAATAGATATAGGCATCACAATCTACAAATCTGCATCACAATCTAGAAAAATCTCTCCGCAATTACTCTTCAAAAGTTGTATTGATTGATCCCTTGGCAAGTTTAACCACTGTAAGAATTTCTTTAGCCACATATAGAAGGTGACAAAATTTGAACCTTGGTGGATTGATGGAGAGTGCAAGTCTCCCCGCCTCTCCCGTCGGGAGTTACTAGTAACTATTCTTCTTTTTTCTTATATTTTTTTATTTGATAATAAATGAAATTTAATTGAATATAATTCATTTTTGCTATTTTTACACTTTCAAACTATTATATTAATATTATCATGTTCATTTACACCATATTCCTCTACAAGTTCCACCAAGAAATAAATAGTCACCAAGATCTGTCAGCTTCAATGTGATGTAATATGGAGCACACCATTAATGTACGATTGAAGATTTTCATCAACAGCAAGTTGAAGATTCTTAATAGTATTGTTAACTGCCTTGTCCTCTCATGTGCATCCACAAGTACTGTTGGTGGAACTTGGAAGAGGTTGTGGAGCCTTAATCTTCCAAATAAGATTAAATGTTTTTGTTGGAAAGCATGTAGAGACTAGAGAGATCCTTCCTACAAGGTTGTTCATGCCCTTTGGCAATTGAGAAAGAGTTCTTCCTAGTTAATATAGGTTTTTTTTTTTTTGACAGAATTGTGTGGCTGGATTCCATTGGCAGGGTGGATCCAATAGAATCCACTCACAAGTTTACCACTGTGTACCAAGTAAAACGATAGCCGAAAGAATATGTATCTGTGTGTGAATGATGGAAAACATACTAAATCAGACACAAATTGATATGAATTTGTGGAAAAGGGAAAGCAAATGTGTTCTTCAAGTTTATTAGTAGAACAATCTCTTCATTACATTGGAAAGCAGAGTTGCACCCTGGTCTGTAGGCTAATAGTTGTGATTTAACATAAAGCAAACATGGAAGAGACATTTACTTTCACGATAATTATTTTTTTTTTACAAATGACCCATAAGTTCACAATCCTTCAAATCAATAATGAACAAAAGGATTGCAATATATCACTAAACATAGCACTAGTCTAAGCATTTCCTTATCATATAATATGGCAATCAAGCCCCAAAATAACAAAGCTTCAGTCAAATTCGTGATATTTTAAAATTAAAACAACAAATTAAAGAGAAACTAAAATGAAAAATGTCATAAAGAACTTATGGTTCAAGTTTTCCATGATTGGTGTGAGCTTGTTCTCGGGAAGCTTCCCTGTCACGTATCATTGTAGTGCTTGAAGTTAGTGTGTTGTATGCTGCAGTTCCAGAAACTTCCACAGGGTAACCTTCCTTCCCATTGCGACTTTCATATCTTCAGCAACATATCATACCATCTTATCAAAACCTAAAAAAAAAAAAAAGAACATAAGATATATCATGGAAATTAAATTACTATAGTTCAGTTGTGAGTTATGAAAAGAACATAAAAATGCATTCTTACCAAAAACTATAACAGCCACATATTATCCTAATAACATAATATATCCACCACGTCCTCATACACAACTCAATAATCCACTCACAGGATGCCTATGTTATTATTCTCTCACATAATGTAGAACCAAAAGGACACTAATAATATAGACAGTTCTTTCTTTTTCTTTAAAGCAAAATATGCTAAAATATAACGATATCAATTTGCACAAAAGCTTCAATAGAAAAAAAAAAAAAAAAAAACTCACCTAATTCAACCTCCTTCTTCTAAGTTATTTGTTTACTCTCTTTTGGGTCTGATCTCAATCCCTTGGATAGTGAAACCTTCCTTCATATCAGATTCAATAGTTATTAACATTTCACCCTCCTCATCACCTCCATTGAAAAATTCACCCAATTCTGTTTCCAGCCAACCATCTGCTCTCTTTTTCGGATAGATGCCATCGTCGTCTCCGTCTTGCCTCTCCCGGTGAATATAAACAGTTCGGTTTTGGCCATTATTACTCCCAGAAAGTCCAACAGTAACTTCTGCCGGATCATAATCTACCCAACATATACTGTTTTTGGCGAACACGATGTAAGCTACGTAAGTTGTCATCGGGGATAAAAGTGAAGTAGTAATCTTGCCACCAATTTCAAACGGGCACACGTCTCTACGAATGACCACCTCGGAGAACCTTGTTTAATGCGTAGGCAATCAATCAATATTACTGTAACAATAAGAGTGACAAAAGGAATAGCCAATTAGGGAGGTTGAAACATACCTGCAATCGGGTATGCCAAACCGACGCTTGGTGTAGGCATCGGCGTCGGGTATGGAAAACCAACGCCAAGCATAAATACAGTCAACATCCGAAATATTGAGTTCCCTAGGCGGTATCATGTAACATTTCTTCCCACTTGAGAGGTCAAACCAAAAGCTCTGTTCAATACGGCAATTAAACAATCAGAAATTCCGATCACACCATGAACCAAATTGAATAAATCGCAGAACATACATACAAACACAAAACCCTAAATTTAATTTTCCAAACTTAGAAATTACCAATTTTCCCTTGTGAATGAGATTGTGACAGGTGCGGATTCCGATCACACCATGAACCAAATTGAATAAATTGCAGAACATACATACAAACACAAAACCCTAAATTTAATTTTTCCAAACTTAGAAATTACCAATTTTCCCTTGTGAATGAGATTGTGACGGGTGCGGAAGTAGAGCTCCTTCTTTGACAACGACGACCACGCAGTAGAAGAAGAAGACCAATCGGACGAGTATTCCTGAGGGAGGAAGCGGTCCCAGACTACGTCAGAATCGGCGGCGGATCTGAAGGTAGTTGAGACGCAAGCCAAGTGGCAGGCTTCGCGAGGGCTGGTGAAGGAGATCACGGCCGCTATGCAACCCTCCGGTAACGATAGTAACCCACTCATCACCACCAAAGAAGAAAATGAATGGACCGGTCGAGACTTGTTATCGATGATGGACAAGGATTTCTGTCGTTCATATATTTTTACTAAAATAACCTCACTTGTAATAATTTAATTATTAAAAAAAAGCTGTCTTTCTAGTTTCCACTTTATCGTTTTGTTTTAGGGATTGTTCTCTATCATTCTTTTTTGTTCATTGTTTTCCTTTGAATCTTGCTACAGATATGCTTTTTTTTTTTTTTTTTAATCTTAAAATTGTTGAATATACATAGAAATCTTTGACTTAGTGGTGTTTCTTTTTCTCTTTTTGTCAAATCTTCTATGGCTGTTTGTTTAAGTTTTTTACATATATATATTTTTTATATATTTTTTTATACGTGAAGCTATTTGCATATTCATATGTATATATTTTGTTTTGTTTAAGTTTTTTTTTTTTCTTTTTTTTCTTTTTACTGAAGCAGTATAACGCACTAACACAGTATTACATATTCATATGTTGCTGCTGTCTGATGGGTGGGGTTTGTGTTTTTTGGCCTGTTGGGTGTTGTTTTTCTGGGTGGGTCTTTCCCTTGTTGGCACTTGCTTTTGTTGTTTTTCTGGGTGCTCCCTTTTATTGTGTGCTCGCTGTTTCGTTTGACTTATATAAAGTATAATTTTCAATATAGATATATATATATGCTGTTTGTTTAAGTTTTTTTTTTTTTTTTTTCCTTTTTACATGAAGCTATTTGCATATATATATATATATATATATATATATATATATATACACATATGAAGCTATTTGCATATACGTGAAGCATATATATTTTGTTTTGTTTAAGTTTTTTTTTATATTAGTTGTTCATATTCATATATATTAGTAGTTTTTTCCTTTGAATATATTGGTTGTTCATATATATATATATATATATATACTATAGTGACTTTAATTTATTTATTTTTAATGAAGTTATCTTAATAGATCTATATCTAATGTTCATTTTACATATGATATAGACAAATGGCTCGCTTAAGTTTATCAAGAAGGAAGAAATTGCTTGTTACGTTGAACACTTTGGTCATTATACTTCGAACTATATTAGTTGTTTGTGCTGCTGGTTATGCTTATGCAAGCTTATATTATGAAAGACAACTCAATAGTCAACGTTCTGTTATAGTTTTTAACCGATTAGTACAATTATATAGAATGACTTTAGAGAGTGATGTGATATGTGTAGCACAACTATGTATGGATAGGCAAGCTTTTAATAAATTGTGTTATTTACTCACTACAAGAGGCCAACTAAAAAGGACACGTAATATGTCTGTGGAGGAAATGGTGGCAATATTTTTACATATTCTTGCTCATCATATTAAGAATCGTGTGGTGGGTTTTAATTTTAAAAGGTCTGGGAGAACTATCAGCAAATACTTCTATGAGTGTTTAAAAACAGTGATTAGATGTCAAAAAGAATTTTTGAAGACACCTGAACCAGTACCAAACAACTCTATGGACCCAAAGTGGAAGTGGTTTAAGGTAGGTACAATTTATATATTAATAATGTCAAAATTATTGATTATAACACTTTATGAAAATATACTAATATATTTGTTAAATGTGATATAGAATTGTTTAGAGGCTTTAGATGGAACATATATTAGGATACAAGTGCCAGAGGTTGACAAACCAAAATACAGAACAAGGAAAAATGAAATTGCAACAAATGTATTGGGAGTTTGCTCCCAAGACATGCAATTTATATATGTTTTACCTGGATAGGAAGGTTCTGCACATGATGGCAGAGTTCTTAGAGATGCCGTGACTAGGAGAAATGGATTAAAAGTCCCACAAGGTAATAATAAGTATTTTTAATTTTCCTAGCAACTAATAAATTTTAGTCTTTTAAATTTAAGCGAAGTGATATATTTATTATACTTGAAACATCTTTTTTCAGGTTTTTAAAATTTATATATATATACAATTTTTCTATTGTCAGTTCGAACTGACAAAAAATATATCAGTTCCTTACCTGTTGACCATTAGACTTAAATACTTTGACTTGGCTACATGCACTTGTCAAAGAATCTTTTAAATCCAATGATCCATATGTAAGAAACTGATATATTTTATATCAGTTCAAACTGATAATAGAAAGACTATATATATGGATCCGGATCTAGTAGGACTCGACCCATTACCATCCCTAGGGCGCCCTACCGGTCTACCATACAGAGTCCATGTAAGAGAAACAAGCACCACAAATAATTCATTTTTGCTATTAATGTACTTTCAAACTATTATATTAATATTAGGGATAATTACCCCCGTAACCATCAATTTGAAGACACACTATCAAAATGGCCACTAGATTGAAAATTGGTTTCAAAATAGTCATTTTTAACGAAAAGTGTGACACTAATGGCCATTCCATCCATTTCTATCCAATTCCATCAAATGAGTGGCATTTTAGTAAATAAAGAGATGACATTAATTTATTTGAATGTTTTTTGGAAATTAATTTTTTCTTTTGTTTTTTGAAACGAATAATTATATTTTGTGTGTGTGTGTGTGTATATATATATATATATATATATATATATTTGAGATATGCTATACATATATACACACTAAATATAATTATTCGTTTCAAAATACAAAAGAAATAGTTTAGATCAATACACGTCTCTTCTTTGATTTTTAAATTTTTTAGATTTTTTAGAATCTTCTATATATATATATATATATATATATATATATATATATATGAGATATGCTATACATATATATACACACACATACTAAATATAATTATTCGTTTCAAAAAAACAAAAGAAAAAATTATTTCCAAAAACATCTAAAATAAATTAATGTCATCCCCATATTTACCAAAATGACACTCATTATCATGTTCATTTACAGCAGATTCCTTTACAAGTTCCTCCAAGAAATATTGTCTCATCCATTCTATGATCATGATAAGCCTGGTTTTGGAGGATAGCTAGAGGAAATAAATAGCTACCAAGATCATTTGGCTTCAATGTAATGTAACATGGGTGGAACACCATTAATGTAAATTGAAGATTTTCATTATCAGCAAGTTCAAGAGTTGTAACAGTATTGTTAACTATCTTGTCCTCTCATGTGCATCCACAAGTGCCACAAGATTGTTTCAATCACTTCTTCTGTGGATGCTCTCTATCTCCTCCATACAGAAACTCACAAACAGTTAAATCAACTTCTGTTTTTACCATATTCCTCCTCATCAGTCCCTTAATGTTCTCCGCGTGACCGCGTCTCTCCATCTATCCTTCTTCCACGGCATACAAAGTTGATTGCGTGACTTGTGTCATCGATAAATAGAAATTGATTGTACATGTTGATTTTGTGTGCATTTTACATTTCAACTCATAGCATCTTGTTGATAAATAATAAAGCTATATGAATCATAAAAAGACCCACCCTTTGGTTTACAAGTAGACCCCAGGCTCTTCCACTGAGTGCATATCTGACAGCAAATTTGAGAGGATCAAGCGCCAAGTAGGTCACGATATTTAACAACCAAATGACCCGTCTAGCCCCAGCCTATGCTTTTTATACCTGCGAATTTCCAATTTGCGGTGGCAGATATCACAGGTTGCAATCTGCAAAAGGTTAAGATTTTGTGATTAGAATAAGAGGCAGGAAGTAAATTACAGGACATAATATGTGGAAGGTACTGATATAGGCACAATACCAATTGAGCAATAATGAAGGCTACGACAAGCAGAAGGCCTGGTCACTCAGTGAATGACCAGCCCCTAGAGCGAGTCACAAAAATTAAGGGTTGGCTAATGGTGCTGACTTGACAGAAGATGCTAACTTTCCATTAAGATCTGTGGAAACTTTATCATCTAACGTGTTAAAATGGTGTTGGTTGAAGTCCTTTACCCTTACATGGAAATGTTTCTGTAAAAAAGAATAAAACAAGAGTCAGTCACTCTCCTTCATTGCTAGCATTCAACTTAATTTTCTTAGGAATCAAAGGACTAGAGGCCGTTATGTTACTGATCCAAGAAGGGAATATACCGTAAAGAAATTAGTTTCATTAGCTGCGTAGAAGAACACGATTGTCATCAAAGTCAAGTAACTACCGTGGACAACTTCAGTTGCAAAAATTTCACTGAGCTTCCAACTGTCAGGGAGTGGAGAAGGCTTGACCCTGTCTTTTGATATGTTCATGATAGTACCTGCAAGAGAGCCGGTGTGAGTTAACAAGCAAGATATATAACGCAAAAACACAGATTGTAAAGTGAAAAAAAATTAGCCAAAAATATATTAAAGATGTATAAAAAGTAAAGAAACTAGAAAGGCTAACCACCATTAAGAAGGGCGATGAGAGGTGGAAAATCAAACTTCCAAAAGACTGTGAGCAACATATATCCAAGATGTTCCACAAAAGCAATTGCTAATGAGATGCAGGATGCATTTCAAGGCTTTTTTGGCGATAAATAAATAGAAATTTAGTTTGAAAGGGATGCTTAGCACAATACGTATGGTATGGTGATAGACACTGCATAAATCTAGGGTAGAAAAATGAAATTTAGTTTTGCATTTGGAAAATTTAGGCTTTCACTAAATTGTAAAAAACAGCTTGGATAATATATTAAGCATAAGATTACAGTGTAGTTTTTCATTCTCTAGAAGACTGCATGGTTAGTTAAGACAGCACTTATGATCACACTCAACCCAGGTTCTGTTAGAACTATATCTGAAGCACTATGGGCAGCATCTGTGGAACCTGTGCCACAGCAATTCCTATGTCAGCTTTCTTCAATGCAGGAGCATCATTTACTCCATCACCGGTCATTCCACAAATGTGCTTTCTAGCTTGTAGTCTTCTCACAATCTCGTATTTATGTTCTGCTGATGGAAACTATTAGGGGTGTATTCAACCCGGATTTCGTTGAAGTTGATTTGATTTTGTTGGATTTTAGAAATCAGGGTGTATTCAACTCAGATTTCGTTGGATTTCAAACAGACTTTGAAGGATTTCAAACAAATCCAACGAAGTCTGGGTGTATTGGAAAACCAATGGATTTGGATGGATTTGTTTAAGTGATGGATTTGGTTGGATTTGGATGGATTTGGGAGGGAAAAATATAAATAGAGAGGCATTTTCCAAATCTTGGCCTCAACCCAAAGATTTGTGAAGATTTTAGATTTTAGATTTCACACACACCTCTCTCTCTCTCTCTCTCTCTCTCTCTCTCTCTCTCTCTCTGCCTCTCACTCTCTCTGTTGTCCAATGAACAATTCAAATTGAATTTCTTCACAAACAGGAAACGATTGTCCTTCAATTTCAACTCCTTGTTAATTCCCAAACTTGTCTGGAAATTTCCAGTCGCCAAACCCTAGAAACAAGCCCCAAAAATGCTTTTAATTTGTTATTGGAAAATGAAATAATTTGATTCCAATAATCATGATTCTTGCGTTTTTATATTTGAAAAATGAAATAAAAGAGACTTACCAGGTCATTGAAATTGCGATCGGTGGAGAGAGAGGTAGAGAAAGTGTCGAGGAAGAGAAGCAGATGCCTTGGTTGATGGTGTTTTTGTTTTTGAATGAATGGGGGCAATCATTTTCAGCAGCAGCGTGACTCATGGTTTTTTTTTTTTTTTTTGTTAAATGTTTACTTTTATATTAAAAATACAAATTTAAGGAATAAAAATTAATTTTAAAGCATTTCAAAAAAATTATATAGACAAAAATACATTTTTTTTTTATTAATTTAACTCACTAATCTGTTTTTCGTTTTTAAAGACAAATCCTTACAAATGCATCCAAATCCATCCAATTCTACATAAGGAATTCCAATGAACTCCAATGAACTCTTTACACAATTCCAACAAAATCTAATGAAATCTGTGGGATTTGTGAATTTCATCAAAATCCATCACTTAAAACAAATCCATCCAACTCCAACGAAATCCGGGTTGAATGTACCCCCCTATGAAATCAGAAATTGGGTGGAAAAATCAATCAATGATATGAGGTTAACAGATTTTTAAGTTGTAAGGGCATCTCCAAGGATATTCCTTGGAGACCCCCTTCTTTAAAGGTGAATGTTGTTGTAGGGGCTATTAAGGGGGTTTGTGTTCCAATGATACTCTCTTAAATGACTCCTTTGTAATTTTTTATTATTATTTTAAAGAGCTGTTGGGATTTTTTTTCCAAAAAAAAGGAAAAAAGCTGAAGCCACCTTTTAATTAAGAGAGTGAGCTCCACCTGAATTCAATTAAGGGGGTCCTTAAGGGACCCCTTGGAGCTGCAAAAATGCAGCTCCTCCCTTAATTAAGCTAAGGGGCTTGATTTCTCATTCCCTTTGGAGATGCTCTAAACTCACCAGAGGTCATCAACAGGAAGTGCTGAACTTGACTCACCTTTACTCTCACCAAGCAGAGCCGATGAGGGGTACATGTTTGTGCCCATTCCAAGCCTTCTTCCTGTTTCCTTACCAATGGCAAGTTGATCACCTGCAAAGGTTCTCACTGAATTGATTCATAATGCAAATGCTTGAAAAATGTACTTAGATGTATTAGTTTTTCCTTAAATAGTGAATTCCTAGTATAGGGAACTTCATAATTTCAACACGAGCGCAAAATCACATGCATCCAGACAACCACCGGTTCACTAGCAGAGGCACACAAACACACACCTGTAATCATTTTAACAGACACCAAGATCTAAAGCTCTTCTAATCATTTCAGCACTGTCATGGCGGGGACGATCAAAGAGAGGTAGAAGGCCAACAAATTCCCATGGACCACCGCCACCACCAGGACTATCTTTGGTACCAGCTGGCACTTGCTGGTAAGGAAGAAACTCCATTGTTTCAGAATATGGATGAGGGAATTTTGTATATGACACAAAAAAAGATTAATCACCTGCGAGCAACTGAAGGGATCTTAGTCCACGTTCAACAAACTTGTCGATGATGATTGCATGTACCCCCTGTTCAATTTCTGATTTGTTGTGTGCCAGATGAAGAATCTACATAGCATACAATAAAAGAGCTTAGTAGTTTTGGATGCACTACATGAGTTGATTGAATGACAATAAAATTTTATGTTTTACCTGCTCTGGTGCACCTTTGCTTACTCTGCATTTTACCAGCGCGGCAGCGCCATGACTGCCGTCATCTAATCAGTGCAGTCCTCTTATCAATCGGATTGAACGGGAGGAAGTGAATTTCTTTGATTCCAGATCATGCCTTAAAACAACCATCAAATAGTTTGTTTCAGTCAAAAAGAAAGAAACAAAATTGAATAGAAAATATTAGTGAACATAGCAGACCATCAAAATTTATTGCTAACAACTCATAACAAGATCATAGTATAAATTTTTACGGTGACTGGATAACTAAGAACTTATTTCAGTACCTCCTTGGGGTCTGACAACATTGCAACAATGGCACCGTCACTAGCTTCTTGGTTCTCTAACCTTGATGCTCTTGCAGCCATAAGTACCACCATATCCCTGTCAACACCTTTGGCAAAAACCTGCAATGATGTAGATGATATCGTCTTATATGCAAATTCAAAACTAATCTTTAATTGGCACATAACTAAGCTTCATCATATGGAACTTCTAAACAATATAGAGCCATCAAGAGTACCTCAATCATATTTTTGTCCACCGTAAGCTTGTTTTGTGTCAATGTGCCTGTTTTATCATTGCACAGCACATCCATTCCAGCCATTTCCTCAATCGCGGTCGTTCTTTTTGTTATTGCACCCTGCACAAGACGGAGATGCCCATGATTCGAACAAATTATACAACTATGAAGTTGTAGGACGTAATTGATAACTTATATAATTGCTTCAATTTCACCTTGCTTGCACATTGAACTTGAGTAAACCCCGTCGCCAGGATTCTTGGTTACTGGAAGAGATTCCCCAGTAAGAGCCGACTACAAGTAGGATAAAAAAATTGAAATTTAGATCACATCATAAACCTTTCATGACTATAATGGAATCTGTTCTGCCAATATATTTCTTCCACCATTAAAAGTTTTCACAGGGACAGCATGTTCCCTCTGATCAGAGACTCTAAACAGACATGAACTGTGAGCTATTGCATGAATACACTTGTGGAGAGTAACTACCTGATCAATTTTCAAGGGATCTCCTTCTAGTAGACGTGCATCTGCCAGAACAATGTCTCCAAGTTTGATGCTGACTATGCCACCAGGGACCAACCCTGAAGCATCTTCCTCGCTCCATCTGCCATTGCGTAAGACCTAGAAGGAATAGTCTAAGTTGATTCTAAGATAGAGATCTGATGTTTAAGGCATAATGTAAATTCTAATAAGCAATACAACTAGACCTATTACCAGCCATAAGAGCAGCAGCTGCATTACCAGCATTATTTTCCTCTATGAAACTGACTGCAGAATTGATCAGAAGCAAGATTATGATGCCAACAAAATCAGGATAATCAGGATCTTTTCCCTGCACAATAAAGAAATAACCTCAGAACATGATCATCACTAAGGACCTCATGATTCAAGCGTCGAAACACTTGGTCAATCAATGATCTTCAAGAAGAGATGAGATGAGATTCATATAGACTTACCCCTCCATGTGCAAGAGCAATAGCCATGATAGCTGCAGCTTCCATGACCCGTGACAGAGGATTCCACATAAACCCCAAATTCCCAAAAACTTCACTATTTTGCTTTCCTATTGAAGAAACATATAGAACAAAAACCTAATTATGCGACTAAAAGATGATCAAACAGCACAAGCAAAAAATAATATCACAAAAAACTAAGAAAAAACCGAGAAATCAAACTGAAAACTAACCTTTTTATCCTCAAGTTTATTGTATCCAAATAAATCCAACCGGTCTTTAACATCACCGGAAGTCAAGCCCGCCCTTGTGCATTTCAAATTCTCAAAAACTTCTTCAATGGGTATATTTTCCTACAAAGCATTTTGATTGTTAACAAATATACTGTGCCATTATTCATATATCTAAAGGTTTTTACATTTGGTGTAATTTGCACATGCCATGAAAAGGAAAAAAAAAAAAAAAATTTCCAATAATCACATACCAGATCAACAGCTTCCCTGTTCACAGCATCAAGCCCCATCATTTGTTATCTCCTTTAGCTTCCGGGGAGTCGTTAGTATTTGACAGAGAATCTGCACTGTCAAATACTTGCATTGAAATCTCTGGCCCAAGTTTTTAATTTTTTCAGTTCAAGAGAGACCAGAGAGTTCAAGGACGTGCAGGGTTGTCTGAACAAGAAGGGGCATATATAAAAGGTAGCTGAAGAGCCAAATAACCGTTTTGTTTTCTGTTTTGTTGTCATAATTTTTTTCCAGGGCCATCCAATGATTGATATTATGGACTATTTTTACATAAATGCAATCTGAAGACTTTAAGTCATCATTGAGATTACAGGTTTTGAGTTATATCTTGTTTCTCAAAACTTCGAATTGTACGAAGACTTGTACCGAATGAATGAGGAAACGAGGAATGGGGATACAGACACATTTTTAACTTATTGTTCTTTGGTAGTGTAGCCGTACAACAATAAATAATTCAAGAACAGAAAGGGATCTAACTCTAGAATACATAAAAATTAATTATTTAATTAGCAAGAATGAACCAATCGTGTTCAAATCTCAAGTAGGTGCCTTACATGTTTTCTGATTGTTATATTTACATTCACTATTATCTTTTGATTTCTGTAACTGGCCAAATTAAGAGCAATTGGCCGATTTCTAAACAATAATAACAAAGACGATGATAAATAAAATGTTTTATTAAAATTTAATAAATATGACAAATTATATTGTCAGTCCGATAGCAAAACCAATATTTTGAATTTTGTTGTTCTTATTTAATTTCAAGACACAAAAAGCCATAAGAAACCTTTTTTGTTTTTAATTGTCTACATATTTTAACTTATAATTTTGTAAATTCTGTATACTATGTTGACTTACTTCCGGCAATGCAAATCCTAATCAATATCTAAATTATTCATATAGAAGATCAAAGTATCAAACTATATTGGTGATCCAATTGGATAGAGCAGATTGTCTATATGCAAACTTGTTACTTGGACCATTTCAATGCCTAAAGGACTGCTTTAGTGAGACTTGCCGCTTTAAAAAAATTCCATCAACAAACAAACAACACTTTAATTAAACTCCAAACAAAAGAATGGTAAATTCATCAATGGTCTTTGGTCAACTAGACAGCCAAACATCTACTTTTAAGACCCTTCAAAAGAATTTCCACTAGACAAACGGCGAGACGAATGATCATACATATTATTTGTTATTCATACCGTATCAACTACAAAAAGAAACTAATCCTATCCTATAAGTATACACTAACAGCAATCATGCATCAGCTAAACTATGTGCATCTTTACTAGATTTAACTAACAACCATACTTTCAATAATTTCAAAATGCATCTGCATATCAGGGGGTCTATCTGCAAAGTAGAATCTCTCACAAACCTGTAAACTCTCACTATTCTTCCGAGCTTCAGATTCAGGCAGGTTAACCAATTTGTCTTTCTCTTTATGGATCCAAACTCACCTGCTGTCACACCATTGTCTGGGAGTTCCGTGAAGCACGAAACGGATTACTCTAGATTCTTCTGCAAGGCGCTTGGAGATTCTCTCAATCACTTTTCGTTCATTGATGTATGCACCAGCAGAGTTTAAGCCTACATCTACATAGTGAATTTCAACAGTGCTGTTTAAAAGGTTTTCCTTGGTTCTTGGTATGATATGAGTCTCTTCTTGAATTGTAGAAGATTCCCTGCTCATGGGCTGTTCATTTTCCTTGGTTTTCCTTGTTCACTTCTAGCGGATTTTGCTTCTGCGAACCCAAGCTCACTTACAAGCTGGTTAAGTACAGTGGCACCCTGGCTAAACCCCATGATGATTGTTTTCAGTTGATCAAAACATGGTTCAGATGAGCTAGCGGAAAATGGCTCTCTCTCTCTTCTTGAAATGATGTGCTTTGCCTGTGATATTGACAAAAACCTAGTGTCAACAACTAATAAATGCCATAATAAAAGGGTGATGAAAGTATGGAAATTATACTGCAAAATGGAGGGGAATCCTTTAAAGTGACTGTTAGTATTTGAAGATAGTTGAAACACAATGGACACAAAGAAGAAGAATTTAGTTGAGAAATGGTTTAAGAAAATTAGGAGCTTTTTATCTCCTTTTTATTGAAGTAGTTGTGGTTTTTGTATTACAAAGTGGGTTTGTTTTTCAAGTGATTCAAATTACAGACATTGAAGCCTATTTATAGGCTGTATAAGTCGGTCATTACAACATTTTTTAACTAATTGAAATTTCTAGAATCTAAGTTACAACTAACAAGAAAATATTATAATAATTGCTTAAGTCAGCAAGAACTTGATTATTCTAGAGAAGACTAGAACTCTAATTGCATTAGTTAGATTATACTAGAGTTATCTTGAACTTCTAGATACCTTCTAGAATGTGCAGCACCGACTTCAACAGTGACCATACTCAGCCAATTCTGCAAATTTGTCAACAACTTATTATTCGGTGTTCAGACAACCCAACAATTTCAATGCCACATAAAATATTAAAATGATGTGCTGTAACACACAATTCAATAGGAAAAGTTTGCTCCTAAAAATGTCATCAGTGTATACCAACTCATTTCAGTAAAGAAAACATGTGCATAATCATACCCTCTGCTAGTTGTATATACAGTAAATGATAATTCTATACTGGAACCGAAAGGTCTGAAACTCATCCTTCGAACTAATCAAAAAATTCCAATACACCCGATTCCTAATTCAACATGTAGGCTAACTTCTCTTGAAGATATATATCAAAAGAGGCTCTTCGGCAAAAGTATCATAATGTTTATGCTTGATGATTCTAAGTTTCTAACTTAAGGGTCCGTTTCAGGATGCTTTTGACATGGCCAAAAGCATTGCCTGATATTCACAAAGAGTTCTTTCCCTCGCTGATAGTGTTTAAACTTTAAACTGAAAAGCCAAAAGCCGTAATTGAGACTAGAAAAGAACTTGAAATGCATCTCTAAAAATGCTGTCCAAGAAGCAGCATTTAAACCGTAACACACACAATTCATACAAGTTTCTCACAAATTCAACAAGTAGAGCAGCACAAACAACTAAAACAAGTAATTAAATTCCAATTAAATGTACCCACAACAAAAAATCGACAAGAGAGCCAAAAACACTACCTCTTCGAAGCAATTCGATAAGAGAGAGAGACAGTAGCTGTAGAAGCTGGAAACCCAACCGGAGAATACGATTTCAGCTCGCATCTGACGGAACAAAATCATTGTAAACGGCAAAAGGCCCATTGAAACCAGAAGCCTCAATAACCCAATCATTGACAGAAGAACCGAATTTGGAAACCAAAATCTCAGCTATCTTTTACAAATCTGATATGTGCCTATTAGCCACACCATGCCTATTAACCAAGCCATGCATGCACATGTGGAATTGTGATGTGAGCCGTATCACATGCAAGACATGCATGGAGATGTTGGCAGTTAAGTGGACCGAGTGTTGCATGTTTCCTTAATTGTGGAGGCATTGTTGTTAGTGCTCCATATTCTAAGTTAGTGGCCTTCGTTTTAGAGAGTATACAAGTTAGTTGGAGTAGTGGGTAGTTTTCAAATAAATGCTCCTTATCTCACGAAAGTGTGCACAAAGGATCAGCCATGTTCTATGCAGTTATTTCCATGTTGTTTTCCTATTTTGCACGTTTGTTTCTGTGTTAGCTCATTCGTATTGTTCAGCCTATAAAATGGCAATCAATGTATTGGATGAGATTATGAAGAAAATATAAGACAAATTGTCTCCTCCCCTTGTTATCTCCTCTATTTCTCTCCTATGCATCTTCTTATGTATTTCTAAATCAGAAATACTTCTCCTAATTCACTATGTATTTTCTAGGATTGGAAAAATACATAAAAAAATCCGATAGCATCTCGATGACCAGATTCCCGGTCCCTTGAACGCGATCTCCATTGAAGAATATCGTATTTGCAATCAATAGAATCGAGAATTGTTGCTTTTTTTGGGTTTTTCAGTGAAAGAAGAAAAAAATAAAAATAAAACTTACCATTAGGGTTTTTGAAGAAGGTGAGAGACAGAAAGATGCGCCGACTCTGTAATAATTCCTGCTGTGAATTGCTGTTTGGGTTCAGTGGAACCTTCAAAATACCGCTCCAATGGAACCGTCTCTTCAACCGTAATTTAACCGTCTTTAAAATAGAAGAAAATTGTTTTGGGCTCCCGCTCTCCAAGAGATTCTGCATTTTGATTTGGGCCTGCTCTTAGGCCCACTTCAGAGCTGACTCAATTGCCACGTCAGCAGGTAATTGCCAGACACGTCACGGATTTTCATTGACGTTCCTAGACACGTCAGCGGATCATAACTAGGTTTAGATTATCTCCAATGTAAAAGTATTTTGCATACCAAAAATCGTTGGCATGGTAACAATGTTAAGAAAATTACTTTATATGTGACATAAATATAGACTTGATAGAAAATTAACTCAAAATTTGGTCTCCAATACTTCCGTTTAAAACACATTTATTTTTAATGACGTATCAAAATTTGTTTATTTTTTTATTTTTTTATTTTATTTCTTTACAAAAAGTAGATGAAAAATTAATGTCAATTTTAAATACTTGTTGAGTCAACCGAAAAAATAGTTGTTGAATAGACCGTCTGAAAGTAGACAGTCATACTGATAACATCTTTTTTTTTTTTTTTTGCCATATCAACGTGAGATTGAATATGCACAGCTGCATGGAGATACATTTTTTAATAGACTGTTTATTGATCCTATGTATTATCTTTTTTTTTTTTTTTTTTTTTTTTTTTTTTTTTTTCACAAGTCACTCTTGTATTGAAGATGCACTTAGATTTTAAACCGTCAATCGTATATGTGTTTGGGCTCAGCAGGTCACCCCCATATCGAACCCAACTTCACTTTGGGTTTTTTTCCGTCGCTAACCAATCCCACTGATTCAACCCAAAGAACTAGGGTTGTCAAATTACCCATTGGTCCGGGGACCCAAACCATTAGGAACGGGTTTAACCGTACCAATTAAGTTATGGTATGGGGTCGGTATTTTTTTTAATACCCGATTTAATTTCGGTACGGTTACGGGATTTTAAGTCCCCCCCCCCCCCCCCCCCCTCCTCGTACCCCGTTATCAATATATATATATATATATATATATATATATATATGAAGCACGTAATTAGTATTGGAATAAACTCTTAAAAAAAAAATTAATTAGTACCGTGACTATTATCTTCAAAAAACATAATTTTCCTTCATTTTTTCCCTCTGATTAACATAATTTTTCCTCTCATTTTTTCCCATTTTTTTCCCTCCATTGAAACACTACTCCATTTCAGATCATTATATATAATATACCCCACACTATTATTTTCATATTATTCAATAATATTTATATGATCGTTATCAAAAAGTAATTAAAAAAAATACATTAATGGAATGAGGATGGTATGAGGCAAAAAACTGATCCCCTAATGGGGAATCCCCGTACCCGCACCTTTTTTTTAAGGCGGGTATTCATAGGGGATGGTATTTCTCATACTAATTGGTATTGGGGATGGTATTGGAAAACCTGTACCCGACCCGTACCATTGACATCTCTACAAAGAACCGATTTTTTTTATTAAATTTTTTTTTTAAGAAACAAATTTAGTGAAGACTTTTTTTTTTTTTTTTTTTTTTAAAAGTAATTTTGTGAAGACTTGATGGTCGCTAATTCTTCTTCAATTTACAGTGATCCAAGCAATATAATCTGTAATATATACATCAAAAGCTCAAAGTTTATTGTAAATTTTTCAAGAACTATGAGTATTTTTTTTCTTCCTATTTTTCGTCTTATATTCCGATGCTTGATTTTCAATAAAATCGAAAAAAAAAAAAAAAAAGATGTATGCAGCGCCCTTGTTTTAATTACAAGTATGCATGTAATACTTGGGCGTATGCAGTACGTTACTTGTTAAATAGACATTGTTGACGTCAATTTTAGCATTAGTTTGTCATGGAGATGCGTTTGACCAAATTGGTTCTGTGTTGTGTTTGTTTTTCATTTGTGTTTTTCTGAATGTGGTTACTGTACATCGGAAGCAACTTGAGGTTTTTAATTGTTTCCTCTGATTATGAATAAGGAAGCTGGGAAGCTGTGAGTGTTAAAAAATGTGGGAAATTAAATGAATTTTTTTTTAGTATATGTGAATGTCGATGTTTGTTTTATTCATGGTCAACTAAGAGTATGATTTATTTGTGGGTTCGAGTTTATCCCATTCCCCAAATCTTGAATTATTGTAATGTTTTAGGGATGGTGGCCGAATGTCTACACAATAGTTATTATATAGCACTACAAGAAAAACACTTAACGACCACGGGCATTGTGCCCGCTATGGATGGAGTAGTAGTGGAAAAGCGCGCTTTTCCATAACGGGCATTACCCATTGTATATGTGCTATTGAAAACGGTTTTTGCCCGTTGTCGATGTATTATTTACAACGGACAATACCCGTTGTCGATGAATTAATTACAACGGGCATTGCCCGTAGTCAATGAGTATTTTTTTTATAAAAAAAAAATCAAAATTAATTTATTGATTTTATACATAGCTTGTTTAAACAAATTATTGGAATTCGTTTAAACAAATAATTGGAATTTAAGAATTTTGTTCATCTAAAAATTCTAGAAATTTTATGATTTTTATTTTTGTTTTTTGAAATTGAAATTTATATGATTTTTTATGGAGAAATTTAAATGATTCTAGAATCCACATTTTATTCACCCATACTGTCTCTAATTATATATCAAGAATTTTTTGTAGGAATCTTGTGTGTTACCTAAAAAGAAAAAAAAAATCTAAAAAAAGGGGAAGAAATAATCATTATCACACTCATAAAAAAAATAACTAAAACCAAAATTACAACTTACATAATTGAAACAAAATGATAAAATAAAAACTAAGAATTATGAATAATATAAAAATATGAGAATTAATAGCAATTATATATAAAACAAATGAACTTACCTTATACAACAAAGTACCAAGAAAAATATGATTTCTTTCTAATTAAGCAAACATCTTAAAAACCAAACTATAAAAATTATTATCCTTTTAAATCTTGAAGATGAAGTGTATGTATGTGTTAGAGTAAGACACAAAGGAGAAGAAGAACATAAACCCAAAATAATAGAACTAATTTTTAATTACACAACAAGAAAATCAAAGCAATAGAAATATGGAATTGAAACAAATTTTGGAGAAAATAAAGAGAAAGTGATTAAATGAGAGAGAGAGACAAAAGTGTGATCACTTGGAGAAAGTGATAGTTTTTAGAGAATGAAGAAGTATAAATAAAAGATTTTTGTTATTGGCATGGTGGGAGATGAAAATTTTCGAATTTTTTGTTTAAAGAATGGAGAAGTATAAATAAAAGGTTTTTTTTTTGTTAATGGTGGGAAATGAAAAGTTTTGAAAAAAAAATTTCCCTCTATTTACCTTTTACAATGGGCATTTGAAGGCCTGTTGTTAACAAAATTTACGCAATTATCTATAGTGCCCGTTGTTAATAAAACGATTATCTATAACGGGCATTCAAAGGCCCATTGTTAAAAAAATTTGCAAGATTATCTACAACGGGCATTTAGAGGCCCATTGTAAAAAACGATTATCTACAACGGGCATTTAAAGGCCCGTTGTAAATGTTACTTTCCTAAACGGGCCTCCTGTGCCCGTTGTTGATAGCCTGATTTCTTGTAGTGTAGGGTGAGACTCATGTGAAACCGTGAGAGGTGCGCACACACACGAACTCGTCTCTATAGAATCTACACAATATATGCAAAATTCTAATACTCTTATGTATGATTTATAAATTATTTGCAATGAGATTTTATTTCACTTTCTTGTTTTGTGTTCGATTGGTGATCATCAACGATAGCAATTAAATATGATTATCAAGAAGATGTACCTTTAATAGAGTTTACGGGGGTTAAGCTAGTAGTCACAATCACAATATACCGGTTTCTTCCTGTCTGTGCTTCTTTGCCTCTGTTTTTGGTCTTGCCTTGCTATTTTTATGTATTTTCTTTTGGTCGTGACTGTGGTCTGTTGTTAAAGACCATTGAGTCTGATGAGGCCACAGTGGTAAAATGGATTAATGAAGGCTATAATCTCGATTCGGATTTTGTACCAATTCTATCTGAGATTTCCAACTTGAGAGGGAATATGGTGAGGGTGGCTTTCCGGCATATTCAAAAAGAGGCCAACAAAGTGGCCTAAGGTGATGGCTGAAAATGCGTTGAGGAAAGATGCCTTCTGGATTGAAGAGGTTCCCCAGTGTATTAGAGAGTGTGTTCAGGCCGAGATGCCTAGATAGCGATCTCTGTTTGTTTGTGATGTGCCCTGTCTGGGCTTGTTTTTTCTTTTGCTTCCTGTCTGTTTTTCTCTTGCTCTGTTTTTTTTGTCTCCATGCTTTGGCTGTTTTCCGTGTAAAAAAAAACAAAAAAAAAAACAGTATTTTCGTTTTTTCTGATATGCTTTGCATGACTTAATTAGTTCAAAAAATCATGAGTACATATACACCGGTTACACATTTTTTTTTTAATTTTTATACTTATCTTATCTGCTTTGTGTAATATTCTTTGATTATTTTGTTGTTTTTATATTTAGAAGGATAGACCAAATCAAGAGCGGACTCCAAAAGAAAACGAGAATGAAGAAAATTACCGTTGCAGCTATATCGGTGGCTGTTCTGTTTGTGATTTTTGTGACAGCTATTTTTACAACTGTTAAGCTGCAACAGCCACCTGCAAAGACAGTGGATCACTTCTAGCTCGTAATTCTGTACCCCATGGCTATTGTCCGACCATTACTGGAGGCCGTAAAAACAGTTCTAGGGCAAACAGTGAATTATTTAGCATTCACGGGCTGTGGCCTGTAAATATAAGAGGAAAAACTATAAATGGAGATAAAACTATTCCACAGCCCACAATTACTGACGTCATAATATTCTACAATTCAACTTTTAGTTTTTAGTTTTTGTTGTTATATTATTCTTGTTTTAACTGATTTTTTTTTTTTATTGTTTTAGACTTCTGATCCTTCCCTTTTCTTGTGGGCTGTGGAGCAGTTTTATCTTCATTTATAGTTTTTTCTCTTATATTTACAGGCCACAGCCCGTGAATGCTAAATAATTCACTGTTTGCCCTAGAACTGTTTTTACAGCCTCCAGTAATGGTCGGACAATAGCCACGGGGTACAGAATTACGAGCTAGAAGTGATCCACCGTCTTTGCAGGTGGCTGTTGCAGCTTAACAGTTGTAAAAATAGCTGTCACAAAAATCACAAACAGAACAGCCACCGATATAGCTGCAACGGTAATTTTCTTCATTCTTGTTTTCTTTTGGAGTCCGCTCTTGATTTGGTCTATCCTTCTAAATATAAAAACAACAAAATAATCAAAGAATATTACACAAAGCAGATAAGATAAGTATAAAAAAAAAAAAAAAAAAAATGTGTAACCGGTGTATATGTACTCATGATTTTTTGAACTAATTAAGTCATGCAAAGCATATCAGAAAAACGAAAATACTGTTTTTTTTTTGTTTTTTTTTTTACACGGAAAACAGCCAAAGCATGGAGACAAAAAAAACAGAGCAAGAGAAAAACAGACAGGAAACAAAAGAAAAAACAAGCCCAGACAGGGCACATCACAAACAAACAGAGATCGCTATCCAGGCATCTCGGCCTGAACACACTCTCTAATACACTGGGGAACCTCTTCAATCCAGAAGGCATCTTTCCTCAACGCATTTTCAGCCATCACCTTAGGCCACTTTGTTGGCCTCTTTTTGAATATGCCGGAAAGCCACCCTCACCATATTCCCTCTCAAGTTGGAAATCTCAGATAGAATTGGTCCAAAATCCGAATCGAGATTATAGCCTTCATTAATCCATTTTACCACTGTGGCCTCATCAGACTCAATGGTCTTTAACAACAGACCACAGTCACGACCAAAAGAAAATACATAAAAATAGCAAGGCAAGACCAAAAACAGAGGCAAAGAAGCACAGACAAGAAGACAAGAAACGAACTCAAGAACAAGAATGAACGATTAAAGACTAAAGAGAGACTCAAAGCTTACTAGCTGTGTGTTGTTCTGAAGTGTAGAAGGCAAAGCTTAGCTTAAAGTGAGTCTACATATATAGTAACTACGTTTGTGTGTAAATAAGTTATGTGGAGTTGAGGTTGATTAGAGAGCGTACAGATATTTAATTTAGATAGACTAATTTGATCCCTTCTAAAAATTGGGTGGGATCAGAAGATGGAAAAGTGGGGTCGGTTTGAAGTTTGAACTGGTGGAAAGCTAGCAGTACTAGACTACTAGTACCAGTCCCAAAAAAATGCAAGGCATAAAACTACTAAGGCAAGCTAGCAGTAGTAGACTACTAAACTAGTGGAAAGCTAGCAGTACCGGAAAGCATTAATTAATGCAAGGCATAATTAGTGGTATTAAATTGTAATATTATGTTTTCTACGTGTTTCACCAACTTTACACAATTTCTGATTGTATTTATTTTCGCATTACCAAGTTCCCAACAAAAATAACAAAAACTGTCTCCTGCATTTACTTCACTTCACCGTGTATCAACAAAAGCTGGTATTTAAATTGTTTTTGTATATTTTATTAATTATTTTTAATATCATTTAATTATTTTAAAATTTAATTATTATTTAATTTTTTGATAATAAAAATAATTATTTAATTTAATAATATTTATTTTAAATTAATTTATAATTACTATTATACCCTTTGGTTATATAAGATTCTATAACATCTGATGTAATTTTACCTTTTACCCTTGTTGACCCTCGTTGACTTGACGGAACCCTAACATAATTGGACGATAGGGACTAAAGTACGTATTGCCATATAAATAATGGATTAAAATTTATAATACTAAAAAATTGTGGACTAAATGTAAATTAAGGCAAACTATATGGACTAAAATACGATTTTTTCTTAAATTAAATGTAACAATATCCAATATTTGTGTGTAGATAATTGAGATTTGAGATTGATCATTATATCTTGCTTGAGAAATCCAATTAAAGATTTTAATATTCATATTCTGATTTGAGCTAATTATCCTCTTCCCACACAGCAGAACTTAATTGAAGAAACTAAATATTTGTTTTAATTAATAAATTGACATGAAATCAATATTTTTGACCTACCTTTGCACTCTAAATATCTACCTTGTACTATCTCTCTGATCAACCTCAACTAGCTGTGACACTCAATGATAATGATAATGGTTTTGTGAATTTTAATATTAATTTTGATCATAAATCCAATACCTATATATGGTTCTGTAGTCTGTACACAAAGTACGAAAAAGGATATATAATATATATATATCAGTCTTTCTATTATCAGTTCGAACTGACAAAAGTTATATCAGTTCCTTGCATGTGGGCCACTGGATTTAAATACTTTGACTGACAAATGCATACAGCCAAGTCAAAGTATTTAAATCCAGTGGCCCACATGCAAGGAACTGATATAACTTTTGTCAGTTCGAACTGATAATAGAATTTATATATATATATATATATATATATATATATATAATGAGAGAGAGCTGTTGTAATAAAGAAGTTTTAGTTTGACTGAGTTGATGTGCTGTTCTGCTACCAGTCCAAGCATTAATTAATGCAAGACAAGAGTAAAGGTAGTAAGAATCTGGTGATGCTCATATAGTATTAATTTGATTATTTTTTTTTATATATTTTTTATTTTTTTGTCGTTGGAGGGAGAAGAGAAGATAATGACTTCCGTTGATGTGATCATCATCATTTAAGCCAATTTAAGTTACACATCTACCGGCTGAGAAAAACTTGCATGGGATGGTCCCAGTGATATGGATATGAGACAGACCAATCAGAGCACGCCATGCAAGTTTTTCTCGGCCTCTCTCTCTGCATCCTTGGACATTTTATTGGCATTAGTTAATATTTGACTTTATATGAGATCTCTCTCAAGACTAGTAATGTTAAAGTTCTTACAAATACACCACTATTTTTTAATGTAGGAAAGATTGGACCACTCTAAAATGGTTTCATTGATTACAAAAATTCTTATTTCGGAATTTTTTTGACTCTATATTAAACTATACTATTGTATAATGTCAGAAAGCATGTGAATACTTAAAAAAAAAAAAAAAAAAAGCTTATGCATGAATATATTTCTCTTGATAGCCATTGACTCATTGAGTGGAAAATAAAAAACAAATCAATGAAAAAGATGCTTATTGTACTTGTCTAGTTGTCTGTTCATCATACATGCCTCTCAGCCTCTGCCTCTGGACATTAGTCTCTCTCTCTCTCTGTTTGTTTAATCATTTTTTTTAAAACAAACATAAAAATATAGTCAAGATTCTTTTAAATAAAGAAGTTGAGAATGAGATTATTATTATTTTTTTAAGAAAGAGATTTTTTTTGTTATGATTCTCGGCAGCTTTAAATACAACAGCATCATGTAAAATGATGTCACGTATGGTCCAAGTCTAGATATCTAGTCTTTCTCTATGGAAGCCGACAAAGGTTAGAAGATTTTGTACCCACCAAAGTTATCCTCACACCCATAATTTGATAAAAAAATAAATATGACTAAATATCTATATTTAAATTAAATATCTAAATCTATATTTAAAATTAAAATATCTAAAATTTAGCTAAAATAGAGAAAGTATAGTTGGGAACTTGGTAATGCGAAAAAATACCAGCAAAATTATGTAAAGTTTCGTACATATTTTTTGATTTTGCAGCAAAATTTAATACCACTAGTTATGCCTTGCATTAATTAATGCTTTCCAGTACTGGTACTAGTAGTCTAGTACTGCTAGCTTTCCACCAGTTCAAACCGACCCCACTTTTCCATCTTCTGATCCCACCTACAGACCTACTATAGGACTACAATACTTCACCCAACTTGTGAAATAAATGTAAAAAAGTATAAAAATAAATAAATAAATAAAAGTCATATGCTACACCAGTCAATATTTTGACTAAGGGGAATGCTATGTCTTTCCCACTCTTTTAAAAAAAAAAAAAAAAAAAAAAAAAAAACATAAAATAAAGGAAGATTGATTTTTTTATAAAGATAAATTGAATATTTTACTGCCGAAGAGAGAGTCTGACAACTTTGACGTTTGTTAATATGTAGAGGAAACATCTAATCTTCGATTTCTTGTGAGCCATCTATTGTGATTTTGAGAATTGAGATTACATCAAGGGGCTCATTTGACACAGTAATGAATTGTATTGTTATTCTATTGGACTGTATTATCATTAATACAAACCTGTGTTTGGTGTGATGCATTATATTATATCGTATTAGTTATTAATAATGATTTTATTGTATTTTATTATATTATAAAAATATAATATATATTTTTTAAATAATTAATAAATCAATAAATATTTATTTTAATTAAAACAAAAAATTAAAATGAATAATATTTTTATAAATAAAATAAATATTTCCTATATAATTTTGAAATTATAAAAATAATATTAACAATATAACACATTTCCTAATTTTATTTATTAAGTGCAAATGTGCAATAAGGCAGGAGTAATTAGACGAACAAGGTGGGAGAGATGGTCTTATTATGGAGATTTTATCCCTTTGTATTTTATATACTCTTGTATCTTAATTTACTATAATATCATTCAAATGTATATTACGAGGTTGTAGGTTTGAGTTAAAGCGTAAATGACCTTTTCATATATGATATAACCCTTAATTATTATGGCTTGATTTGTAAATGAAAAATTCTACCTACTTTGTAAAAGAAATCGGCTATATAAAATTGCTCATTAAATCTATATCCAATTTAATGAAGTATTTGGAAGCTTGGAACTATTTAAGGAGAGGAAAGTGCAATAGTTGGAATTATTATATTGTGGAAGTGAAATAGAGATATAGGGTGGGTTTGGTGCGTTTAATTGAATTGTATAAGATTGGACTATTTTTATGGAATTAGATAGAATTGGACTATTTTTATAGGATTGGATTGAATTTAATAGGATTAAACTAAATTAGTATTGTGATATGTTTGGTGTAATACGGATTAGACTAAAATAATAATCTCTTGTTTGTTATAACATGGAGCTGGATAAAAAATAATTGAAAAAAATCTTTGGGAGAGGTTGGTATAAATTATTTTGTAAATAAATTAATCATTTTAAATCATTCAAAGAAAAGAATAATAAATTATTGATTAAATTTCATTAAAAAAAATTAAAAAATTTATTTTTTTAAAATAAATAAAATTAATTTGAAATAAAATGACATTTGTTTTTTTAATTTAAATTTATTTTTTTTTTAGAATAAAAATATTAATATTAAAAAAGAATAACATGTGCTTTGCTGCTTTGTTTTTGGGCTCTTTTGTCTGTTTTCAATAAAGCTTGATGTTAAAAAATTATATTTAAAAGAATAAAATATATTAAATTATTTTTAAAATAAAATAAAATATTATATAAATAATTTAATTTAAAAAAAAAAAAAAAAAACAAATTGGACAAAAGTTGTCCTTGTGGCAAAATAGTCCAACCCATCCATAGTGGGATAACCGATCTACCCGGGATTGGAGAATCCAATCATGTGTAGAACACAAACATGAGATTGAACTGAGATTAGTCCAATCCCATGTAACAAACGCACCCTAAATGTAAAGTGTGTAGCTGATTTTAGATCGACTCCTATATACGAAACCAATCGAGGATATTCTTACACCACAAATTGTTTTCACTCCAATGTTTCACACCAAATTTACATTAAAAAAAAAAAAAACATCTTTAACAGCATATTCTCTCAATATTTATTATAAAAGTTTAATATTAATTAATAAGTAAATAAAATAAATTATATATATATATATTAATATTGGTGTCATTTTAAATATCTTAACGAGATCTTTGTAGCGGTATTTTTTTTTTTTTGAATACATATTGTTTTAATTAGTATAAAAGAGTTAATTAGGATTTGAAAAAAAATTAATTTGATTTAATTGGTTTGACAATTAAAAAATAAAAAAATAAAAAATAAAAAATTACGATCAATAAACAGTGGCCTCAAAACTCTATATATTTTTTTAGAAAATGAAATTGGCTCCATTTTAACGCCCTGTTAGAGTT
>VAHF01000057.1:0-44073 GCA_008009225.1 Acer yangbiense | reverse complement strand
GACAAGTAATGGAGTGGCCTAACTTATATAAAAAGGAGAAGATTGTATAAGGAAATATATTGACTTGGACAAGGGTTATGGATCATGGTTCAATACTTTTCAATGTCATTTATTTTTAAAACATTTTGTTTTTATAAATAAAGTGTTAATTTTTTTAATAATTTTTTTTCAAAAAAAAAAAAAAAAAAAAAAACATAGGAACCGCCGGTTCGCGAAATGTGGAACAGGAACCGGAACCGTCCTCCCCCGGTTCCGTTTATGGTTCTTAAACCGGAACCGAAAAACTGGTTCCGGTTCCGGTTCCGGTTCGGTTCCACGGTTCGAACCGGAACTGTGCCAGGTCTACAAGCGCTATTGATCCAACCCATGGAGCTTAAGATCACGATTAGGGTTGCACATTGGGGAAATAATGATGGATATAGGTCCCCCCATCCCCATCCCCATCCCCATCCCTATCCCTATCCCCATCCCCACTTCTCAAACCCTTCCCCATCCCCCCATTCCCCATTTCCCCCGCTTTTCCCCGTTTCCCAGTTTCTCCATTTAAATTAAACTTTAAAAAAAAAGCATTTCATTACAAATGAAAAAAAAAAAAAAAAAACATTACAAAATAAATTATTTCAATAATTCAAAGTTTGAAACCAAGTCAACTTCACATATTAAGCTTAGAAGAAGAACTGAAACTGATTTGGAGAGAAGAAGAATTGAAGCCGTTGGATGGAGAAGCAGCCGTGTGAAGAACTGAAACTGAAGCAGTTGGACTATAGGAGCTGGTCGGAGAAGCAGTGGGGGTTGGTCGGAGAAGAAGAGGGAGCTGGTCGGAGAAGAAGTGGGGGCTGGTCGGAGAAGAACTTGAGAGGAGATTGAGGACAACACTATGAATTTGAAAGTGAAGAGAGGAGTCGTAGACTGAAAGTGAAGAGGAGGCAAGACTTTAGATCTAGGTTTTCAAAGAGTAAATAAGGTATTTATAGTTAGGTTTTTAAAGAGTAAGTGAGGTATTTATAGTTAGGTTATCAAGTAGTGAAAAATTATAAAATATATATATAATTATTATTTTAATATTTTTGGGGAAATATGGAAATGGGGATGGGGATACCTCCCCCCATCCCCATCCCCATCCCCATTTCACTATAATAGTGGGGGAAATGGGGAAATGGGGATGGGGGAGGGTCTCCCCAGCCCCCCCCCCCCAAAAAAAAATTTCCCCCAAATGGAGATGGGAAAGCGGGAAAATGGGGATCCGGGATAAAATGTGCAACCCTAATCACGATTGGTAAAGACAAGCCCTTCCTCTTTGGCCTTTCACTGGGGATAAGACATGGTCCCACCTATCCTCCTCCTTCAATTATCTACCACCACCGGATCACAAAAATATCCTCATCAAAACATACCCTATTCACATCACCTACCATTTTATCTCCTCCCAACTCATCCACACCGTCTATCTTATAATTACTATCTCAACACCATTTTTCAACCCCATCACAAGAGTGGATGCAGTTTAATACTGTAGTCGTCCTTGTAGAGGATCGTGAATAATTGAATAAAAATAAAAACTGAAAATTAACCGCTCTCTCATGTTCACAGCGCAAGATATCATCATCGGCGCACGTTAATAGTTTCCTACAATCCTACTCCCAAGCTGCCAGAAACAGTGAAACACATTTCTCTCTCTCTCTTGTCTCTCAACGATCACAAACAAATGGAGTCGCGAGTGCTATCACGCGCCAACGCCTTCGCTACCGTCTCTCACCTCCAGAAGCCGTCGCGGGAGAGCCACCACAACGTCGGCTTTGTCTCTGTGAAGCCAATTGGAGCCGTTGGTGAAGGCGGGAACGTGATATGGGGTAGGCAGCTACGGCCAGCTCTGCTCCTTGAGAGCTCGCCGGCACCGGTTGCTCTGTTCGTAGGGAGGAGGGAGAACCTCCAAACGAGCATCGTCGCCGCCACCGCCGCGTCTTCCTCTGGCGAAGGTAGCGATTCTCCGGGTGAGGTCCGTTTTCCTCCGTTCTGACTCGGTCAACTCGCTCCGTGTTGACTCAGGACTAATATTCTCTCTGTTTTTTCTTTTTCTCTCTGACTCGGTGGTTGTTACAGAGAAGCCAAGGCCGTCGCTCCGGTAGGGTTCTTCGAGAAGTACCCAGCTCTTGTCACCGGGTTCTTCTTCTTGTTGTGGTAAGTCACGTGACCCTTTCTAACTTACGCCTGGTGAGCATTTTAAAATACCGCCAAATCATGTTTTGAAATTACTGAAGTGCTCTTTTTCTTTTGCAGGTACTTCTTGAACGTCATATTCAACATGAGAATTTTTTTTGACAATCCAATTTTTTCTTTTTATATATATTTTTTTCGAAATACACTTCATTTTATTACATGATTAACTTTTTATTATTTTTGAATTAAATTATTAAAAAAAGAAATTATCTCTCATAAATCATTAGATTAATTATTACATATTAAATACGTTTGATTTGTAGAAACCATATGAATGTGTATATTAAAAAATAAAAATAAAAATAAAATAAAAAAATAAAAATAAAAATAAAAAACAAATACCTTGTTTTTATTTTTTTTTATAAAAAAAAAAAATCGAAATATGAAAATATTTTTTGTTAGTCTTGAAGGTATGTGATTACCTAGAGAACTTTAATTCTTTCATTAGTATTAAAAATTCTGATTTTAATTGAATTTAATCAAGCATATATCTTTTTTTTTTTTTTTTTAAAAAACTTACTTTTTAATATTTATATTATTGTTAGTAAAAAAACTAAAATATTCATAAGGTTTTTTTTTTTTTTTTTTTTTTTAACTATTAATCAGAGATTGATAGAGAAAGTATGGAAATATGATATATATATATATATATATATATAGTCTTTCTATTATCAGTTCGAACTGACAAAAGTTATATCAGTTTCTTGTATGTGGGTCACTGGATTTAAATACGTTGACTGACAAATGCATACAGCCAAGTCAAAGTATTTAAATCCAATGGCCCACATGCAAGGAACTGATATAACTTTTGTCAATTCGAACTGAAAATAGAATTTCTGTATATATATATATATTTAAATGGAGAGAGATTAATGAGGAAAGAATATTTAATATGGTAATAACAGATTTAGGAAAGAGAATTTAATACGTAATATTTAATCTAATGATTTACGAGAGATAAATTTTTTTTTTTTTAATAATTTAATTAGTTTGGAGTGTCTTTAAATTTTTTTATCTTGTTTATTAATTTTAGTTTAGGTTAAAATTGTCATTAATAAAAAAATTCAATTTGGAGTGTGAATATATAATTTGTGGATTATAAGGAGAAGCTCTCATCCAACATTCTCTTTACAATTACTTTCCCTACCCTTAGTAAGTATAAATCCTTTTTTAAATCGATGTGGTTTTTTAGTAATTTCAAGCATTGGATTTCGTTTTACGAAAGTTTGTTGTGTTGGTGTGCAGTTTTTGTGTCGGTTATTCATTTGTTCGTTGGGGTGGTTTACTGTTTGGTGAGCGGTCAGTTAACCTTCCCAAGCGCGCAGTAAGTGGACCTCTTTAAGCCTATTAAGTTGATGCAAATTGATTAGTATTTAATTGAGAATTTGAGATTATTTGTTTATTTAATTTGTTGGATTTAATATATGTGTGTTATAATGACACATGTTAATATGGCCATCAATGTTGTTGTGGTTCCTTTTAATGCATACCCTATTCGAAAATTTAATAAAGAACTTATATTTATTTTTAGAGGAATGCTATCTACCTTTCCCATTTGCCTTTCCCACTCACGACTTGACAAGTATATATTTTTTCATTTAATAAAAAGCTCTCATTTTTTACTGTAAAACTTGTTTACGTCTTCACCCCTTATTAATGAAAGACAGAATTTCACATAAATCCTATCTTTTTGGTGATTTGTCACCTTTATAAATGTCTTTCCAAATTTATCACTTTAGTCTTTACTTTTTCCAAAACTCATAACGTTAGTCCATTTGACCAAATATATAAAAGTCAACTATTTTAAAACATGTGAAAGTACATTTTTACCCATATTACTATTTAATTTAGCTAAAATGATTATCTAACTTTAAATTAAAATAAAATAAAAAATTCTCAATAATAAAATCTTAAATAAGAGCATGCATGTTCCTCTCAAGTCTGGATCATAATGGAGTCAATCCTTAGAAGCAAGCATCTAGCACACAGCAACAGCATAGGGCAGCACAACTGCACAAAACAATAAAAAAAATCAATTAATCACAAAATTCAACAACAAAATTAATCAAAAGAATTTTAATTATGAGACAGAGAGAGAGAGGGAGGAATGATTACCATCCCTTCCAGAAGCCATCGCCTCTAGACTTGGTCTCGACTGGAGGGCGTTTTGAGAGTAAGCAAAGCCATGCCCATGACCTTCTTTTGTTGGATAACCCACCGGTGGCAGTGGTGCCACGAACGGACCTCCTCTGGTTGATGGTGGTGGGTATGCTACTTGAGGCTGATTGTGATCGTATGAACTCATGATCTTATTAGAATTTGAAATCAAAGAGAGAGATAGAGAGTTTTAAGTAGCGTTTTAGAGGAAGCTTTGATCAGGATTGAAGAGGAGATGTGAAATTATGAAGGATTGTGATTGTGTTGGTTGAATATATATAGGTAAGAGGAGTGGTTGTTTCTTAGAAGGCGATACAATCGAGGACGGTCGTACGTGTAGTGGCACCACTTGAATAGGGATGGGCGTGGGGGCCCAATGGAGCGGGGGAGGGTACCCCCACCCCCATTCCTCAAACCTCCCTCCACCAATTCCCTCAAAATCCATTTGGGGGACCAGTGGGGGGGACGTTTTGGGGGAAGGTTCCCCCACCCCCACCTCCACCCCTAAAACCCATTTCCCCCATTTCATTTTCTTTTCAATTCAAAATTTTAAATTTTCAATCCGAAAAGTAATAAAAATACAATACAAAATCCAAAATACAATACAAAATAATTGCATAATACATACATATATTATTTTTGGGGTTAATTACACCTTCTAGATGAACAACCATAACATTTAATTTTAATAATTTAATATTACAATTTATAATTTGTTTTAATTGTTAAATTTTTTATATATAAATAAAATTTATATATATATATATATATTATTTTGGGGGGCTCAATAGGGTTTTGGGTTTGGGGGGAGGTACCCCCACCACCTCTCCCAAAATATGTTCCCATGGGGGCCCGTGGGGGATGGGGCCCCATGGGGAAATACCCATCCCTACACGTGAAACATGATTTTTAAGATCTCCACAGTCTGCATGGCTTTTCGAACATTCATATTAAGATGATCCAAAAATAAAAAATGAGTCGTTATTATCATATATATGAAGTTGAATCATCTGTTGATCTGATCTTTTTCCTGACCTCATATAATCTCATGACACATAAACATTGTAATGAATGCGTGGTTAAGATGTGATTAGTTTTCACAACCACTTTATCAACAACCAATCGCATGCTTTAAAAAGGTCAGGATGAGGATCCATATATATATTATGAGATGATTTGATAAATGATATAGTAAGAACAAATCAATTGCCACATAATTTAGATTAATTTTTAGGCTAACTTTGTGGGTTGTGGAGGATTATTGTATTTTTTTTTTTTTTGACAGTATCTATCTATCCACCTATCTAGATTATGTATTTTTTTTATTTTATTTTAAGTTTTATGTCATTGGTATAATTCGAGCCTCTGATTTGAGAGTCATTTGCCTAAACTTCCAGCTTGTCCATCAACCTGCTGAGCTACGTCCCTGTGGGCTATTGTATTGTCTTATGTGTATGTAGTTAATTTGACAAAACTTTTTATCTAAATATATTAACATATGAATGTGAATTAGGGATGTACAACGGATCGAATCCTTTGGATTTGTCATAATCCAACATTCGATCGGATCCAATCCAATTAGATATGATTCGATTGTAAAATCCGATCTAATTTAATAGATTTTAGAATTTAGGATTCAATTCAGTTCAATCCAACAATGTCCTTGAATCCGAACTATTTAGTGGATCATATTAGATTGGTTTATGCACAACCCGAAAAGTGAAAAACAAAGGTAGAAAAAAGAAAAATTGTATTGAAAGTTGAAACCCCCACAACCCACACCCCCCCCCCCCCCCCCCCCCCCCCCCCCCCCCCTCAATTAATAGTGGAATACGTGTGATGACAGACAAAATCAGGCCACCTCATTGACGCTTGTAGTATTGACAGGCCGGATAAAGAATAAAATAAAATATTAATAAAATAATAAATAGAGAGTAGGGCCTGCCTACCTTCGTTTCTTAATATGAATGTTCGAAAAGCCGTGCGGACTGTGGAGATCTTAAAAGTCATGTTTCACGCGGTGTCACTACACGTACGACCGTCCTCGATTGTATCCCCTTCTAAGAAACAACCACTCCTCTTACCTATATATATTCAACCAACACAATCACAATCCTCTATAATTTCACATCTCCTCTTCAATCCTGATCAAAGCTTCCTCTAAAACGCTACTCAAAACTCTCTATCTCTCTCTTTGATTTCAAATTCTAATAAGATCATGAGTTCATACGATCACAATCAACCTCAAGTAGCATACCCACCACCATCAACCAGAGGAGGTCCGTTCGTGGCACCACCGCCGCCGGTGGGTTATCCAACAAAAGAAGGTCATGGACATGGCTTTGCTTACTCTCATAACGCCCCTCCAGTCGAGACCAAGTCCAGAGGCGATGGCTTCTGGAAGGGATGGTAATTATTCCTCCCTCTCTCTCTCTCTGTCTCATAATTAAAATTCTTTTGATTAATTTTTTTGTTGAATTTTGTGATTAATTTATTTTTTTGATTGTTTTGTGCAGTTGTGCTGCCCTATGCTGTTGCTGTGTGCTAGATGCTTGCTTCTAAGGATTGACTCCATTATGATCAGGACTTGAGAGGAACATGCATGCTCTTCATTTTTTTCTTACTATTTTTTTTAATAAACTAGATTTTATCTACTCTTCGGCTTCATGATGATTTGTAGAATTCTTTGGACTTTGTGTGATCCTTGTAGTTTTATTTATATATACTACACAGTACACAGTTTTTTTATTTGTCTTTACATATTCTTTTTTCGAGATTTGCTACTCTTAATTAATTATTATCAAGTTTCACTTGGGAATTTGTTTGTCAGAAAATGAGTGAACATGAATTAGAAAAAAAAGTTGATGGATCAGTGCATTTGTTTCCTGTTCAATATATCACAGGTAACAAATGCACAACAGCTATTTTTACAGACATAAAAATATATATATATATATATATAAAATAAATTGACTCTCAAGTCTCAAGTATGATTCCATTCATATCCGCACAACAGCTGTTTTTACAGACAAAAAAAAAAATAATAAAAATAATGACTCTCAAAAAGGGATTTGGCTGCTGCAAGCAAAGGGATTATCCGCAATAATTCATCTTGACCATGTCGCTTTGCAAAACCTTGAATCATTCAGAGGTGAAATTTTACTTGATATTATTTCTATGAACGTTTGATTCCATTCTCTTTGCATTCTCATCTATGACATGGTTAATTTTTCTTAGCAACTATGATACAATTTTTGTGCTTTAGATTCTCTAAGCGCATTCCCTCCCAAGTCCGTGCAACTTAAAAGACCATTTGCAATTCAACCCTGGACCGATTCAGAGGAGAATATTGGGAACCTTCTCATGGTATGACCTAATACTATTTTCATTTTTGATCATTCTTCTACATTTTTGTTTTTCATGAGAGAGATAATATACTTATCTCTCTCTCTCTCTCTCTCTGTGAAAGATATTCAAGCCGATATTATGAACTCAACAACTCAACTTTCAAGCTTAAAACATTTTGGTTGGCTTTTTCAGGTTTGGAGATTTTTTATTACATTTGCTGATGTTCTTGGGCTATGGCCTTTTACTCTTGACGAGTTTGTGCAAGCTTTGCATGACCATGTGAGTTACTAGAATCTTCTTTTCTTTTCCTGTTTTCCATAACGTAATTTCTTGTCTTGTTACTTTTTTCTTTTAATATTTTTTGGCTTTCTATTAATTCCATTTTGATCTCAGGATTCAAGGTTGTTGGGTGAGATACATGTTGCTCTGCTTAAATCGATAATAAAAGACATAGAAGATGTTGCAAGAACACCTACTGGATTAGGGATAAATCAATACTGTGCAGCTAATCCTGAAGGTGGACATCCACGGATCATTGAAGGGGTAATCTCCACGTTACTCAGATACATTTAGTCCTGTTATTTGTTTAGCATATTACTTCTTTTACATTGTTGAGACTTGAGAGTCAATTATTATTATTATTATTATTATTTTTTTTTTTTTTTTTGTGTGTGTGTGTGTGTGTATATCAGGCATATGCCTGGGGATTTGACATACGAAATTGGCAGCGACACTTAAATACATTAACTTGGCCTGAAATTTTTCGGCAATTAGCATTGGCTGCAGGATTTGGTCCACGATTGAAGAAAAGAAGTTCTGCATGGGTGCTTTGTATGTGGATTACTAGATTCATATACTTTGACTTAGTCTGCATGCACTGACTTGATCACTTTGATGCTGAGATAAACCAGACATTGCTCAATGTCTATAATAATAATAGCGATGACAAATGGAAGAAAGGAAATCTATATGCCACCTCTCTACAGTTTAGACTTTTCAGACAACATGGTTATGATGTTTCTCAAGGTAGTTAATTAATTAAGGTTTTTAATTAGAAGGAGATCGACATTCGACAACTTATATATATTGATCTTATAACAAAAAAGAGTGGTCCAGATTAAACTTTTATTAAATCCAAGTCTTTGCAAAGTATCAACCAACTCCAGTTGATCCAATCCAAATTGTTAAACATGGTCCTCAATTTTTCCTTCAGCTTTTCTGCTTGTTTTGTGTTTGTTTCTCTCTGCACAACACAAGATTTCCATTTAAGAAAAATCAATCTATATACAGTATAATAAATAATTGCATCTTTTCATTAAATAAAAAAAAGGGATTTTCTATTTTCATCAACTTTATTATTTCTATTAAACCTTACATTTTTTGGACTAAAATGCCACCTAATGAATTTTTGGGAATTTTTTTTAATTAAATATGCATGTTATTTTGTATTGAACACGTTAATAGAATGTATAATTAATAATATACCTTCTTATATGACTAAACACGCTAATAAAAATTTTAGAATTGTTTTTTCTTTTAAACTCAAGTACCTCCTTCCGCAGACCTCCATCTCCATGGGAGGTCTGAAACAATTAATTTTAAAATAAAAAATAAAAAATAAAAGCTAAACAAAATAGAGAAGTATTGTTTAATTTGTGAGTTCAAAGAAAAAGTTCATAAAAACAATAAAAATATTGCATGTTGAAAAATTAAAAAATTACTTTGCTTATACAACTATTTCTAACTATTTGCTCAAAACTAATTGCTGATAAAAAGGACAGGAAAAAAAAAATAACCATCTTGCATGTTTTTTTTTTTTTCCAATGTAGGATCCCGACTCTACGACGTTATAGAATCCTGCACATAAAACATACCTTATAGTCGGTACTCAATGACATCAGATAATCATGATCCCAAATGTCCAATTTGCTGATTGGCGGGCAACAGTTGGAGTATCAATTAGTTTGTCGACGGTGGCAAAGCATTGGAGTAGTGGTTTGTGCGCACATGTAGTTGATCTTCTGGTAGCTCTTTGTGGGATAAATTTAGGGTATTGGATTGCAGCAATGGTAGATGAAATTGGAGTTGATGATATTGCAATTATATTTGCCATTATAATCTAAGAAAGCTTGTACAATAATCAGCATGCAGAATATATCTGCTCACTACACATAATATACACCTACAAAGAACTGTACGTTCACATGAGGGATCCAGGAAATTAAAAAAATAATAAAAAAATCCAGGACTCATTTGTGCCGTTGGATTGATCCTATGGCCATAAAATGTTTCTGATCAAATGTCAGACATTTTCTCTCTTTATCACCTGAAGATTTTCTCCTATTCTCAGTTCTCTGCTTTAATTCTGCATCATGTATTGGCATTGGGCCAGACATCTTGAAAGAACACAACCAAAGCCGAGAAGTGTTGACAATTAGGGCCTGTTTGGGAAAGCTTTTGGGAGGCTTGAAAGCTCTTCTAGGATCCAAAAATGGCTTTTATGGATGTTTGGATAAAATATAAAAAGAGCTTCTTCAATTTAGAAGCTCTTTTAGTGGAAGCACCATCTACGGATCTACCCAGCTTCCTTAGAAAGAGCTTCTACGAAAACACGCGAAGCTAAAACTACAGTTTAATGGATTTTTTATATTCTCAATTTTACCCTTTCTTTCATAAATAACAAACTGAAATTGACATTAATATCCTTCAACATTTTTATCAGATCGTTCTTCCACGAATTCTCAGATGTTCTTCCCCAAATTCTCGTATGAACCCCGATTATCAGCTCTAATTTCTTAACTCGGATGAAGTTATGCTTCTGTAAGTTACTTTGCACATTGAAATTCGTTGGCTTGGTTACTATTCTGCTTTTATCTAACGCTTTGGTTTCCAGTTTACACATAAACTGAGATACATACAGGGATGGCTTCAAAGTTGGTGTTGGTGATTGTCTTCTTGTTTGATCTGATTGCTTTTGCACTTGCTGTTGCAGCTGAGCAGAGGAGGTCTACTGTGAGTTTTCTCTTCTCTCTCTCATATATATATATTAAATATTTTTGTTTATTAAACTGTGGCTTCAATGTTTTCACAACAATTTTGACTGAAAATCCTGCTTGTTAGCATTTGGGCTATTTTGTTTCTGATTTAGATGAAGTTTGAACAAATAAAAATAAAGGGAGTTGTTAAATAGATACATCCATGTATCTATTGTAATAATAGAATGGTTAATGTGGGATATGGAATTCAAATTAAGCATGTTTAGTTTTCGGTGTTGTTGATTGCAAAATGATTACTTAAAGCTATCTGAATGGTTAACGTGCGATTTGGAAATTGAATTCGGTTGAAGCGAAATGATTTGAGGAAATTAAACGTGTTTTAGTTTTTGATGTATGTCAAATGCAGCTGGAGTGGTGCGAAATTGCCGATGTTAATGTTCTTACTTGGCTATTCGATGGAGTTTCTTGTGAAAAAGTTTAAATACGATGAAGCTAGATATATATGTTTCGTGATGCAGTGTTTGATTTACTATAATCATAGTTATTATTGGTCATCTGAATGAGAGAAATAGAGCAAATATCTAGAGAAAGAATTTGAGTGAGAGGTAAGATCAAATTACATCGGGTGTAAAAACTATTTTAGTTTGTGTGAGGGTTATTCTGTTGGCTTCGGATAGTTTTTTTTTTTTTTTTTTGAAGTGATCCCATCTTGGTTATTCTATTTGCTTCAGTAGTACACAACAGACTGAGAATTCGAGTGTTGCTCATGTGGATCGGAGAACTCTGACTTAGCCTCCATAACTATTAGAAGCAAAGAGTCTGACCTTTACAGAAATGGATTTACTCAGAGAGTTCTTGCACTTGAAAGAAATTTGCCAGATGGGAAGTTGCCTCCTTTGGGAGATGTAAGAAATTTGACAATTAAAACAAACAGTAAGGATGTAATGGAATGCACTCCATGGGCATAACAAAGAATTCTTCTGCGGAAGAAATGCAGAAACCTGTTAACTTCCGAACATCACGAACAAGAAAGACTCGGTTTGGTAAAACCAAAGCTGCATTACGCCAGGCACGTTCTGTTCATCCCGTAAAACCACATCAGTTGTCTTCAGTTCTCTCCCAGTGCAAAACAAACTCAGTTTATGTGGGTTGTTCGTGATAAAATTGCTAGAAACCTAATGCTTGTATAATACTTAATTTGTAGTAAACTAATAGTTGACAATTAAAACATTTATTTTTGTAGAATTGTTTCTTGAAATATAATAGTAAAAATGGTATATCATTCATGAGAAGTAAACTTTTAATTATATTATTTACTCAACTAATATATACAGATGTAAAAAAAAGAAAAAAAGAAAAAAAAGATACAAATGTTAAATTATAATTGGAAGAGATTTTTTAAAATGTTCCAACCAAACATGTTCAAAAACTCTTTTAGAAGGGTAAAAAGATAATATCATAATTAGAAGATATTTTAAAATGTTCCATCCAAACAGTCTTAAAAGCTTTTCTGAAATATACTATCTAAATAGTAATCGAAAAGCTCAGGCTTTTACTTTTCTTCTTCTACTGTCAAAAGCCAAAAGTAAAAGTTATCCCAAACAAGCCCTAAGCATGTGTTTGGCATGGATTTCGTAAGAATTGAAAGCGTTTTTTTTGAAGGACTAATTGCACAAACTTCCCCTAGGTTTAGGTATAATTGCATGTATATGGAACTTTTACCCATAATTACACAAACGGCCCCTGTCGTTATTAGTTGATTTCCGTTAACTCTAACCACTGACCACAATTTTAACCCACAATGACTAAAGTGTCCCTAGTTACCTATTTTATTATTTAAATTAATAATTAAAAAACGAAACAAAAAAGACAAGAGAAAACGAAAGAGGAAAAAAAAAATCAATAGATTTTTTCTCTTTCATTTTCTCAACCCCCAAACACAATCCAAAAAAACTTAACAAACAAAAACCAAAACTCAATCCCACAAATCAAAACCAAAACTCAAATCCTCAAACAACAACCAAAAATCAAATCCATAAATAAAAACCCAAATCCATCAATTCCACAACCAATTAATCACATTCATTTATAAATTATTTATAAAAAAAAATTAGAACTTCAACGGTGGATTTTTAACTTTCTAGGTTGAAATTCTATTTTTTTTTTTTTTAAATAGATGTAGTTAACTGGTTGTGGTATTGATGGATTTGGGTTTTTATTTGTGGATTTGATTTTTGGTTGTTGTTTGAGGATTTGAGTTTTGGTTTTTGTTTGTTGGGTTTATTTTTGGATTGTGTTTGGGGGTTAAGAAAATGAAAAAGAAAAAAAAAAATGATTGATTTTGTTTTTTTTGTTTTCTTTGTCTTTTCTGTTTCGTTTTTTTAATTATTAATTTAAATAATAAAATAAGTAACTAGGGGCACTTTAGTCATTGTGGGTTAAAATTGTGGTCAACTGTTAGAGTTAACGAAAGTCAACTAATAGTAGAGGATGTTTATGTAATTATGGGTAAAAGCTCCATATGCATGCAATTATACCTAAACTTAGGGGATGTTTATGCAATTAGTCCTTTTTTTAATGCTAGAGGTGTTTTAATTTTTAATTTTTTTTAATTTTTTAATTTATTATTATTATTTTTTATAACTCAAAACAGCTATTTTAATATATGAATTGTCTCAACTACCCTTTATAAAAGCTATTTTATGTCTACTAAATTTTATGGTATGTTTGGTATGGCTTTTCAAGTAGAGCTTTTAAAGTAGATCTTTTACCAGTAGAACTTTTAACAAAAAAAAGCTTTTGGTTGTATAAATTACAAAAAAGGTGTTGATAATGTATTTTTAAAAATAGCTTTTAGTTTTGTAAATTATAAAAAACAACAATGTATTAATAATGAAATAGTTGTATGGTGGAATATCTAAAATTTATAAAAGCTAAAATTTAGTTATCTCAACTACCATTTATAAATTGTAGATATTCCATCATACAATTCTTTCATTATAAATATATTGTCAACACTTATTTTGTAATATATATAACAAAAAGCTCTTTTTAAAAATATATTGTCAACACCTTTTTTTTATAAGAGTAATGCTAGACAACCCAAAAATTTAGCTCAAATTTCAACTCAAATGATGTGGCAAGTGAGTTGTCATCACCATACACAACATAAGATGATGTGGTTAATGAAAAAATCACTTGCCACATCATTTGGGTTGAAATTTGGGCTAAATATTTGGATTATCTAGCATTAGTGTTTTTATAATTTATACAACCAAAAGTTTTTTTTTTTGTTTTGGTTAGAAACTCTCTACTTATCAGAAGCTCTCTACTACAAAAAGATTTAGGGGTAATTACCCTGGTGGCCATCGACTTATGCCACCAGATGGGAAATTGGTTTAGAAATGACCATTTTTGGTAAACAATGTTACATTAATGACCATTCCGCTATAACACCGTTAACTTTTTATAAGAATGTTACACTAATGACCATTAATTTGTTCACTTGGTATCAAAATGACCATTATAATCATTTTTCTCCAAAATTACTCTAGTGGCCATCCATTTTGTCTCCTTCAACTAATCATTTTTCTCCAAAATACAATTTTTTATTTTTTAAAAAACAAAGTTGGAGATCCAATATAAAGATTGCCCCTCCTATAAAAAAAGGTGGTGATCCAAAAAAAAATATTTTTTAATCTTCTGAATCCATCTCAAAGATGGATTATGGAGATCCATTTTTTTTTTTCACTAATTTATTAATTTTTTTTATTTGATCTCAATCGTCTATAGACCAAGATGGATGATGGAGACCCATAAGTTAAATAAATTAAGAATTAAATGACGATATTACACTTCAAAATGTTAAATTTAATTGTTAAACCAACGGTAAGAGAAGTGAGTGTCAATTTTCAATAATGTTGTTTCTACGTGTAAAATGGCACAAGGAGATATGGTATAATTTTCGCCTTTTTTAATAAGAAAAATGTTTAACCAATTATCATATAATATATTTGGTCATGTTTAACAAATTTATCTCTCTTTCTCAATGAACTTGGCTCAAACACAAACATAATAAAATTCATGCACAAAAAATCATTGCAAAACAGGTTAACCTCCAAAATTTCTCTTTTGTTCGTCTGATGTGTTTGGCTTTATGTCTAGAGCTATTTTGCATGAATTGGGCTCGGTGTCTATGTATTTTTTTTATAGGAGGGGCAATCTTTTTATTGGATCTCTAACTTTGTTTTTAAAAAAATAAAAAATTGTATTTTGGAGAAAAATGATTAGTTGAAGGAGACAAAATGGATGGCCACTAGAGTAACTTTGGAGAAAAATGATTATAATGGTCATTTTAATACCAAGTGAACAAATTGATAGCCATTAGTGTAACATTCTTAGAAAAAGTTAACGGTGTATTGGAGACAGATCCTTGTTACCTGCCCAATCGGCATCTGAGAATGCGTGAAGAGAGACCTGAGAGTTGCGATGGATGACAATGCCGTCATCCAATGTGCCACATAGATAACGCAGCAACCGCTTGACGAGATCCCAATGATCTGATGTGGGTTGATGCATGTACTGGGACAACTTGTTAACCGCGAATGAGATATCCGGACGTGTGACAGACAGGTACTGAAGGCTGCCAACGACCATTCGGTAGGTGGTGGGATCACTAAGAAGTGTGCCGGAGTTTAAGGTGATCGGAGGGCTTGTGGGCAATGAGGTCTGGACCGGATTGGCATTGGCCATATTTGTGCGAGTGAGTAGGTCCTGTATGTAGCGCCGCTGCGACAAAAGAGCACCATGCTTGTGCGGGAGTACTTCAACACCAAGGAAGTAAGAAAGAGGACCAAGATCCTTCAGGGAGAATCGTTGAGCAAGTGTATCAACAAACCGGTCCACATGAGCTGAATTGTTTCCTGTAAGAATGATATCGTCAACGTAAATAAGAAGGTAGAGAATGGTACCACCCGTGCCACGAACAATATCCATAAGCCGATTCAGAGGTTGAATCTTCATGCACAAAAACAGCCATCATCTGATTTTGAACCCACAACTGTGGCACAGGCTTTGAAGGACCCAAATTGGCGTCGGGCCATGTCTGAGGAATGTGACGCTTTAGTTCGTAATGGTACTTGGGAATTAGTTCCGCCAGACTCATCATCAAATGTTGTCGGCTGCAAATGGATTTTTCGGATCAAACGGAAATCCGATGGCTTTATTGATAGGTTCAAAGCTCGCTTGGTCGCAAAGGGGTTCAATCAACGTCCTTGAGTTGACTACTTTGAGACATTTAGCCCGGTAATCAAACCTACAACTGTGAGGCTTGTTCTTAGTATTGCTATCAGTCACGACTGGTGTCTCCGACAGCTGGATATAAATAATGCCTTTCTTCAAGGTCGCCTCACAGAAACAGTGTTCATGGCGCAGCCTCCAGGGTTCATTGATTTCGATCATCCTACACATGTGTGCAAGTTCAAGAAAGCCATCTATGGCCTCAAGCAGGCACCGCGGGCTTGGTACCATGAGCTGCGCCAGTTCTTGCTTGCAGCTGGCTTCAAGAACTCATATGCTGACACCTCTCTTTTTGTTCTTAACACAGGTGGTACCATTCTCTACCTTCTTATTTACGTTGACGATATCATTCTTACAGGAAACAATTCAGCTCATGTGGACCGGTTTGTTGATACACTTGCTCAACGATTCTCCCTGAAGGATCTTGGTCCTCTTTCTTACTTCCTTGGTGTTGAAGTACTCCCGCACAAGCATGGTGCTCTTTTGTCGCAGCGGCGCTACATACAGGACCTACTCACTCGCACAAATATGGCCAATGCCAATCCGGTCCAGACCCCATTGCCCACAAGCCCTCCGATCACCTTAAACTCTGGCACACTTCTTAGTGATCCCACTACCTACCGAATGGTCGTTGGCAGCCTTCAGTACCTGTCTCTCACACGTCCAGATATCTCATTCGCAGTTAACAAGTTGTCCTAGTACATGCATAAACCCACATCAGATCATTGGGATCTCGGCAAGCGGTTGCTGCGTTATCTATGTGGCACATTGGATGACGGCATTGTCATCCATCGCAACTCTCAGGTCTCTCTTCACGCATTCTCAGATGCCGATTGGGCAGGTAACAAGGATGATTTCTCTTCCACAAGTGCATACATTGTCTATCTAGGGAAAAATCCTATTTCGTGGAGCTCGAAGAAGCAAAATACCATTGCTCGCTCCTCTACAGAGGCTGAATATCGGTCTGTTGCTGCTACAGCAGCTGAACTTAATTGGGTGTGTTTTTTGCTTACTGATATCGGCCTCAAGGTGTCAACAGCTCCTGTCATTTATTGTGACAATGTAGGTGCCACTCAACTCTGCTCCAACCCGATTTTTCACTCACGCATGAAGCATGTGGCTATTGATTTTCACTTCATCAGAGATCAGGTTCAATCAGGCAGTCTGCAGGTCGCTCATGTCTCCTCCAAAGATCAGCTGGCGGATGCTCTTACGAAACCTCTGTCTCGTCCTATATTTCAGTCTCTCAAAGCCAAGATTGGCCTCTCTAGTCGTGGCCTATCTTGAGGGGGCATATTGGAGACAGAGTGTTTATGTTTTAGTTGTAACAAACTTCTGTTAATAATCTTTACATTGTATATTTAAATTTCTATTGTATAGTTATCTTAGGATAGTTCAATATGTTTAGGAGTCTTGAGTTCGCAGGACTCATCAGTAGGGTTCGCAGGTCTCATCACTGCAGTATATATTCTTTATGTTATCAATGAAAAAGTATGTAGAAATTCTACACCAAAATCTTTCTATCTCACTTAACACGGTGTTATAACGGAATAACCATTAGTGTAACATTGTTTGCCAAAAATTGCCATTTCTAAACCAATTCCCCATTTGGTGGCCATTTTGATAGTGGTGGCATAAGTCGATGGCCACCAGAGTAATTACCCCAAAGATTTATTCCAAAAACTTTATTTGAAAAGTTACATCAAACACACCCTAAGAAGAAAAAAAGGTGTGATGATCTTGATTCTTGAGCACAAGTCTGCATGTTTTCTGTTTGGAGAGAAATTTTGCATTGGATTGGATGAGTAGTCGAAGGAGTGGTTGATAGAACTTGTTAAAATTTTGTATACTTTCATTCTTGTACATCTTCCATTTCAAGTTTTGAAATATTTGGAAGGGATCGAGCATTCGAGACCCACCATCCGTATTTACCGCTATTTTTTTTTTTTTTAAATATTACAATAATTCGAGATTTTATGGAGGAAGGGGAGAAACTCCAACCCACAACCTCATGATGTGGGTGTAAAGAGTTTTACCATCAGATCAATCTCATCTTGTCAATATTTACCGCTACTTGTGACATGATTTCCCTCTGTTCTCAATTTTATTGAAAACAAAATTAAAAAGCTTAAAAAAAATTAAATATAAAATAGAAGTTGCTAACTATTAAAAATCAAATTATGAAATATGTTAATTAATTCAAGAGTATCATTAAAAATAAATTAATTTTATTAGTGATTCCAATCTAGCACATTTTTTCTTTCTTTCTTTTTACTTTGAAAAAAAAATGATCATGAATTATTTGTGATTACAGTCAACAGTTGCAACAACATTAATAGTCTCACGGTCACAGATAAGGATTTGAAAAACAGAGCTTGAGAAAACGATTGGACAAGATAAGCCCTTCCTCTTTGGCCTTTCACTGGGGATAAGACATGGTCCCACCTATCCTCCTCCTCCAATTATCTACCACCACCGGATCACAAAAATATCCTCATCAAAATATACCCTATTCACATTACCTACCATTTTATCTCCTCCCAACTCATCCACACCGTCCGTCATATAATCACCAGTTTTCAACATCATCAGAAGAGTGGATGCAGTGTAAAACTTGAGTCGTACTCGTAGAGGATCGTGAATAGTTGAATAAAGACAAAAACTGAAAATTAACCGCTCTCTCGTGTTCACAGCGCAAGATATCATCATCGGCGCACGTTAATAGTTTCCTACCATCCTACTCCAACATTAAGAGTTCACTCTAGCTACCAGAAACACATTTCTCTCTCTCTTGTCTCTCAACGATCACACAAACAAATGGAGTCGCAAGTGCTATCACGCGCCACCGCCTTCGCTACCGTCTCTCACCTCCGGAAGCTGTCGCGGGACAGCCACCACAACGTCGGATTCGTCTCTGTGAAGCCAATCGGAGCCGTTGGTGAAGGCGGGAACGTGATATGGGGGAGGCAGCTGCGACCAGCTCTACTCCTCGAGAGCTCGCCGGCACCGGCTGGTCTGTTCGTAGGGAGGAGGGAGAACCTCCGGACGAGCATCGTCCCCGCCGCTGCCTCCGCGTCTTCCTCTGGCGAAGGTAGCGATTCCTCCGGGTGAGGTCCGTTTTCCTCCGTTCTGACTTGGTCAACTCACTCCGTGTTGACTCAGGACTAATATTCTCTCTGTTTTTTTTTTTTCTGTCTCTCTCTCTCTCTGACTCGGTGGTTATTGCAGAGAAGCCAAGGCCGTCGCTCCGGTAGGGTTCTTCGAGAAGTACCCAGCTCTCGTCACCGGGTCCTTCTTCTTCATGTGGTAAGTCACGTGACCCTTTCTAACTTGCGCCTGGTGCGCATTTTAAAATACCTCCACTGAACTGCCCTTTATCTTTTGCAGGTACTTCTTGAACGTCATATTCAACATTCTCAACAAGAGGATTTACAATTACTTTCCCTACCCTTAGTAAGTATAAATCCTTTTTAAAATCGATGTGGTTTTTTTAGTAATTTCAAGCTTTGGATTTCATTTTACGAAAGTTTGTTGTGTTGGTGTGCAGTTTTGTGTCGGTTATTCATTTGTTCGTTGGGGTGGTTTACTGTTTGGTGAGCTGGTCAGTTAACCTTCCCAAGCGCGCTGTAAGTGGACCTCTTTAAGCCTATTAAGTTGATGCAAATTGATTAGTATTTAATTGAGATTATTTGTTTATTTAATTTTTTGGATTTAATATATGTTATAATGACACATGTTAATATGGCCATCAATGTTGTTGTGGGTCCTTTTAATGCATACCTTATTCGAAAATTTAATAAAGAACTTATATTTATTTTTTTAATACATGAATGGGATTTTAAGCATAATTGCCCCTATTTTGAGTTGAAGTTGCACAATTACCCATTTCATGAAAAAACCTTTCCAAAATACCCTCAATTTAATTTACAAATTACAACTACCATATTATTACAATAGAGTAAAACCTTAACAACCAAGATGGAATATATATATATATAAGACACTATTTGAACAACATCAATAAAATCCTTTTAAGATTTGGAACTGTATATATATATAATCCTTTCAATAAATAAGTATTTATTTATTTATTCACTTTTCAAACCTCAACATATGTTGTCAAATGTTCTTACAAAAAAAAAAAAAAAAAAAAAAAAATGTTGTCAAAATATGTTAACACAATCCTTTTAATGATAAATGCTGTGAATTCGAGATTTACTACTATTAATTAATTATTATCATGTTTCACTTGGGAATTTGTTTGTCAGAAAATGAGTGAACATGAATTAGAAGAAAAGGTTGATGGATCAGTGGCGTTTATTACCTGTTCAATATATCATTATATTAGCTGTCCTCTAGTTGCAGGGTTTTGTTATTAGTTGTTTAGTTATGATGATTCATGCAGACCTTCTGTACTGATAGTGTTAAGTGACTGGGGTTTTCTTTGTAGCCTATCGATTCAAAACAACTGAAGCTGTTGATCCCTGTTGCTGCCTGTCATGCGTTAGGCCATGTGACCAGCAATGTCTCATTTGCTGCTGTTGCTGTCTCATTTACCCATACCATCAAAGGTAACATCAAGAATTATGCAGATTTTGGGTGAAAATCATTCAATTCTATCAATGATTTTCCATCAGTGCCATTCAAGCAACCTGGTTAATCCATCTTGGTCATATTTCATTTCAGCTCTCGAGCCCTTCTTCAATGCTGCTGCTTCTCAATTCATACTTGGACAATCAATACCCATTACTCTATGGCTTTCACTGGCTCCTGTTGTTCTTGGTAAGCTCTTCTCTCTCCGTTTGCACCAATTCATTTGCATCTTCTTATTATAGTGATTCAGTAAATATGTTTATCATTTGTCTCTGATCCATGGCTGCAGGTGTCTCCATGGCTTCATTGACTGAACTGTCATTCAATTGGTTGGGCTTTATCAGTGCTATGATTTCCAACATATCATTCACTTACAGGAGTATCTATTCGAAAAAAGCAATGGTGCTGTTAGATGAAACTTACTTATCTTTATGAACAGCAGCTAATTTGTCTTGAAAAATAATCATTGTGTTTCTTCTTCTGCAGACTGATATGGACAGTACTAATGTATATGCTTACATTTCCATCATTGCTCTCGTTATCTGTATCCCACCTGCCATCATCGTGAGTAAAAGAAGCTTTTAAGGCCCTTTGTGATTCTAGCCTTAAATTATAATTTCTACCATTCAATTGTGTGACCCCTTCTTTGTTTCCATTGTTTCGACAGGTCGAGGGACCTCAACTGCTCAAGCATGGTTTTACTGACGCGATTGCAAAAGTGGGCATGGTCAAGTTCATTTCAGATCTTTTCTGGGTGGGGATGTTTTACCACCTCTACAACCAGGTATCATCTTTCATAGTAATCAGCACTTTACATACATTTAGGTTTTCCCTTTTTCAATTTTTAAGGTTCTTCTTCCAACGACTGGTTTCACTGTTAATCTATTAGATATTTACGAGTTTTATTTCTCCTCTTGTTCCTACTGCCCTGATTTTTCATTAAAATATATCATAATATAGTTTTTGGGATGACAATTAATACAATGTCTTCTGAATTTTTCAGTTGGCTACCAACACCTTGGAGAGGGTTGCACCTCTTACGCATGCAGTTGGCAACGTGTTGAAACGTGTGTTTGTGATTGGGTTCTCAATCCTGGCCTTTGGTAAGTGTATATATTCGATTTTGTCCTGTTCTTTGCTTATTACTGGGTAACCTTTTGTACTAGAAAATTGGAATTAATATATAACAATTTGCTTGTTACAGGTAACAAGATCTCAACACAAACTGGTATCGGAACAACCATTGCTATTCTTGGAGTTGCAATGTACTCCTACATTAAGGCCAAGATGGAAGAAGAGAAACGAGTGAGTCTCATTCTGATTAATTACCTCTTGACGTATACCGTTTTGACTTAAATTCACCCGGAACTATAAGACTATAAATGGTCAAATAGCAATTAGTTTGCGACGTAGGTGTTGCATCTAAGCAATCGTTCATTTCATTTAATCTCTATATTTATGCTAATTTAGCTTTAAACAAAAATGCACTGGTCTAATGCCACCTTGGTAAAGCAGTCTGGACTAAATTTCAAATTCTTGTTTAACATCCAAGAATACAGGCGATTGGGAACCTAAGAAAACGAAATTCATTTTATTCGCGAGAAGATTGAGAGGATGATAGGCGTTTAGAAATTTGAAAACTATATATGTAGAAATTTTAGTTTTAATGTGAATTGATTTCTTTTTGCAGCAAGCGAAGGCAGCATGAGAAGGGAAGAAAGCAGCATATGGGAATGGAGGAAACCCTTGGGGTGTAAAGTCATGTTTTATATTATCGTTCCGAAGATAAAAATGTCGAATCTGAGTATTTGTTGTCATTGTGAAGTTATTTTTTGATAAATTTTCGTTGATTCTGATTACAAACAGTTGCTAATTTGCAAATCAGCTCATGTTGTTGACTGAGAATAATGTATCAATCACTTTCTCTGCCCTCTCAAAACAAGCTTTTATATTATTAGAAGCTCTATCTAGAGAGTTTTAATAGAAAGTGAGAATCAAATATGTGAATAGTATATGCCATGCTTTGATTTCTAGACATTATCCTTGTGAAATTTTCATAGTTCTGAGTTGAAGCTGCCATGAAGAGGAAATAAAAATTGATAGGATTCGAGTTGCTGATTTAAGAATCATTTGCCCAAGCCCTAAATTCGTCCATGTACTAGTTCAGTTACGCCTCTGGGGTTAGACTTGTTGGTTCTTGTTGTGCAATAAATTGGCAATTTGGTTGTCAATCGAGCTGCAGCAGACAAAACAAGAGTCAGTGCTCTTGAAACATTCTCCAATAAATTATTATCACAACTTAGAATTTTGGTTCATGACAAGTCCATGAAGAAATTATTAAGAGGTGACAGTCATGACTCATGTCATTGTTTATTAATGGTGATTTCTATTTTTTGATTTTTTTTTTATTTCCCCATTTTGAAGTAGTTATTTTTATTTATTTATTAATGGTCAAGTTAACCCCACTGCCTCTCATTTGAACTCACTCTCACAAGTTGGAAAATATGTTTTAACATTAGTTTGATCAAATTAATTATTATAATTCAATAATGTTACTTGGTTTAACATTATTGAATTATAATAATTTCTTATAAAAAAAACAATGATCAACAAAATAATATATATATATATATATATATTTGTGGGTTGACCAAAGCCCAAAAGGGTCAAACAAGACGAGCCCAATTAGTTTGTGGCCCACAAAACACAAACTAGAAATCACAACACAATCTTGGCACCCAAAGATCCCATCATCATCAACCGAAACTCAAACATGAACACTTTCTCAACACACAAGAACCCAAACGCAACAACTAAAAATCTAATACAAGCAATAACTCTTTTTCTTATCTTTTTTCTTTTAAAAAACATGAACCGATAAAGAAAATTAAAAAAACAAAAAACAAAAAAGCCCTTTGATTTTTCAACTCTATTCACATGACAATTGACAAACATATTAAACAACATAAATATATATATATTTTCTTTTATTATTTTTGAAAAGCCCACATAAAACACATAATCAATAAAAACAAAAAGTCTTAAAAGATTTTTTTAAAAAAAAAAAAAAAAAAAACAGGAAAAAAGAAAATGGAATTTGTTGTAATTGGAGTCAAGAAGGACTACTACTATTGTTGTGTTCCTGAATTCGCTTTTTACTATTTTCACTTTGTTTTCTCATTAGCATTAGGAATAATTATTATTATTATTATATTTTTATTATCATTAAATTTACAATTACAATTAATTTTATTCTTCTTTCTTCTCAATTCTCAATCCTTATCACACATTCATTAAATTTCTCACAATCTTCCCTTTCTTCACTTTCAAGATATATTGCGTTTTAGAAAGAGAGAGAGAGAGAGGAAGAATTAAAAAAATATATATGGGAGAGAGAGAATCGAAATAAAGTTTGATTCTTTTGGGTTTGGTTTGTTTCGGCAAACCCTAGATTTTGATTTTTTGTTTTGGGTGAGAAATCGTGATCTGGGTTTGGTATACGATGGAGGTTGATTCAGACGCCGAGAATCAGAATAGGAGTAATGAAAGTAAGAAGATTGGTAGTAATCCTTCCAATGAAGGTCAACAGAGCAAGCCTAAACGACAGATGAAGACGCCGTTTCAACTCGAAACCCTAGAGAAGGCTTATGCTTGTACGTACACTTCTCTGTCTCTGTCTCTCTCTGTTTTTTTTTTTTTTTTTTTTGGGAAAAAATGATTTTTGTGGGTATTTTTTTAATTCCGTGAGAGGTTGAGATTATGTATGTTTATGTGTGTGTTTGTTGAAATTTGTGGGATTTGTTGGTTGATTTTTGTGTGTGTGTGTTTTAATGATTTGTTTGGTAATTATGTTTATTTACTTGTATTTAGTTGGTACATGTTGAGTTTTATGTGATTTTGTTTTCTTAACTTCTAGGTGTTTGTTGATTTTTTGATGATATGATCTGTATAGAAGCATGTGTGTTTGTATTTTTTTTAGCTAAATTTGTTTGGTTTCTTCCCAAAGCCAAATTTTGGTGATTTATTATGCTTATGATGTTGTATTTTATGTATGTGTTTTGAATTTTGTTCATAGTGCTGGTTCAGTTTGTTGATTTTTTTTTTACTTCTTTTGATTATTTAATGCAGTGGAGACATACCCATCCGAAGCAACACGGGCTGAGCTATCTGAGAAGTTAGGTTTGTCTGATCGGCAGTTGCAGATGTGGTTTTGCCACAGAAGATTGAAGGATAAAAAGGAAAAGGAGAATCCAGCCAAAAAACAACGGAAAATTGTGACTGCTGCAATGCCAGAGTCTCCCATAAATGACTTGAGGGCAGGACCTGAGCCAGGGAGTGATTACGGTTCAGGCTCGGGGTCAGGCTCAAGCCCTTGTATGCTGGAGCTGAGGAATGGAATGGGGTCATCTCGGGGTTTGATGGATGATGTGCCAATCAAGCGGAAGTCTTACGAGTCACAGCAGTCAATTATGGAGCTTAGAGCAATTGCCTGCGTGGAGGCACAGTTAGGGGAGCCGTTGAGAGAGGATGGACCAATACTTGGAATGGACTTTGATCCATTGCCTCCTGATGCATTTGGAGCACCAATAGGTATATAAGTTTAAGCAATGTGTTCTGTTTTTACTTTTTGGTTTTTAGATAGAAATGTGTTTTGTTATTAAAGATGTTGTTCTGCTTTGCAATTGAATAGAGATTGTTGAAACCATCCTCAATTATGATTTAGTTAAAGAGTCATCTTGATGGTCTTGGTTGATATTATTCTTACTGTGAACCTGGGCCTGTTTTTGGAGTAGCGTAACTTAACCTGTAATTTAAATCTTATAGCTGTGATTCTTGTCCTCAAGATGACAAATGCTCTTGATTCTGCTTTTTGCTTATAACTTGGTAAACTTGATATAAGAAAATGAACGAAGACATCAGGAATACCATTGAATTAGTTGTTCCAGTGGCTGTTGATGGTTTTGACTGAGTTAAGTAAGTATTAAAGATATGAAGTGAATTTCATCATGTTAAATATAATATTAGAAAGAAAGAAACTAGGCGAGTATATTGTAGATAAATAAACTATATAGGATTTACTATGTGAGTATTTGATAATGGTGGAAATAAAATAATATATTTAGGTTAGAAAATAACTTGAAGCCTTGCAGAGAAACGAGAAAAAACTTAACAGACGAGGAAAAAACAATGCAAGAGAAAAGGATGAATTTATTTTAGATTTAGATTTGGGAAAGAACATCTAGGAGAGAGAAGAAAGGAAATAAAATAAATTATTGATGGATGGAGGAAAGAAAGAAAAAAAGAAATAAATTTATTAAATCCTAGCCATCCAAATCTCAGAGATCCAATGGCTACAAAATCGTGTCAAAAATTGTGTCCCCCGATCCCTCCTGTTCATAATATATTGTATGTATATATATATATATATATATATATATATATATATATATTATGAAAATTATTTTCTTGCTAACTTTTTCTGCATTCCTTGTGAAGCAGCTAGTGCTGAGCAGCAGAAGCGGTCTGGGCATCCTTACGAGAACAAAATATACGACCGGCACGACACCAAATCAAGCAAAGTTTGTTCTTGAAATTCTTTATTTTGATATTTATTATATGTGGTATATTTGGCATGCATGTTTTATAGTTAGAGTTAAGATGCCATTTGAGTTTGTAGGTATAGGTCATCATTGTAGTGTGAGTCTTCCCATGATAACCTGAATATTTATTTATTTATTTTTCTTAAAAAATGTTCTTTCAAATTGCTATTAAACAACTTATTTTGGTGTTTCTATAGTACCTAAGGCTTGTTTTTTCTCCTTTTTTTAGTAATTTTTTTGGAAATTGAGCTACCCCTTGCTCGTTTCTTGGTTATTTGGTCTTAGAAAAGGTTGCCCTTTTACCTTGTTATTTTACCGCTTTGTCAGGAATAAAGGTACATTCTGTTTATTTCAATATTTTAGGGTAATTGCAGCATATGCTCGTGGTGTTTCTTAAGAGTTGTACTGTTCTGATTCTATAAAACTGGATCATGTTTGATGTGTATTGCTTTTCTTTCCGTAACTGCTACATCCGGATTAGAAATGCTAAATACCATAGCCAAATTCACTCGCCAATCTCAGTCCCTTGTGCAGACCGACACCTGTCCCTCGTGTATATATATAAAAATTCAATTTATGGAGGGTTGAATTTATACAAAACGTTGAGAGTGGTAAAAAATAATGAGGGTGGAGAAGAGTTTTGTAAATAAAAGGTGAGGAAGGGTAATGTTACAAGTAGCTATCTGGTTTTTTGGTAAAATAAATGAAAAGGTTGATCATTTATGATGACTATTGGCCTGCTGTTTTGGAAAGTTGAAATGGACAGGTGTCGCGTCTACAAGAGCGACTGAGATTGGTGATGTTATTTAGCGTTTCCCATATCTGAATTTTGGAGATTGTGAATTCTGCTGCCTTTTGGATATCCCTGATAGCAAATATATTTCAATTGCTATCATTTTGTCTTTTCTTTGTTTATGCCATTGACAACATTGTCCTAAATCTTATTTCATTTTGTTTGCAACTTGCAAGTCATCATTGTTTTCATGGGAATTAAAGTTTCAGTTCTGACATTTCAGTTTGGTTCACATTTTAAAGTTATATAAATCCATCTCAGGTCTCTAGGGCTCTCCATGAATATCAGTCTCTCCAAGAGCAGCCTTATTTTCATGGTTCACCGGTTGATGGTCCAAGAGCTAGAACATCATTTGCACATGCAAGTGAACCATCATCTAAAGTTCATTCTTCCCAAGGTCATGTGTCTCGTGTTCGCGTTTTGTCTCAACAAGACGAGCCAGGAATCATTTTTTACTCACCTAATGGGGGTGAAGAGATTTTACCGCAAAGGGAATCGTCTTCAAACAGTAGAATAAATGCTCAGACGACTGGCCACCCAATTTTTGGAACTGAAGATGCTTTTGTATTGTCTGATGGGCAAGCATTCAATAATGATGCTGATCTACAGATAGATAGGAAACGCAAGGTATCTTTTAGTGATAAATGGAAACTTTATGGAAAATACAAGCCTCGCAACTAGGAAGCACGAACACTCCAAATTTGATTGGTAATAAGTGTCGGACACAGACACGAACACGTGTGGGACACGTGTCCAACACTCCAAATGGCGTGTCCGTTGACTTCTGGAAAGTTTGACTTTCCAGATACGGCTGGGATACAGCACAAATACATTTGGGGCAGTTTTGCAATTTTTTTTTTTGCAAACAGGGTCAATTTATAATTTTAAAAAGTTTGTGTCAAAATCGAAATTAAAAAAAATATATATCTGATTTCTTAGATTCTAGGGTTTCTGCTTTCTTTATCTCTCAAAAGTCAAAATTGAAAACACTGCTGCCTGCTGTGAAAGAAAAAAAAAACCAGAAAGTGAAGAAGAGAAGAGGAAGAAGAAGAAAGAGAAGGAAAGAGAGGGGAAGAATTATGTTTATATATATATAAATATATATTATTTTAATTGACACAACCTAGTTTTTGGAGATTTTCCGTATCCCCTTATCGTATCCCCGTATCCGTGTCCACATCCGTGCTTCTTAGCTCGCAACGCAATAGTGCACCTGTATGATTTTCTTTTTTATTTTTCTGAGAATTTTAGTTAATTTTGAGGTTTTAGTAAATGTGTATAAGTTGCTGCTTGTAGAGTGATGAAGCTAGAATTGCGAGGGAAGTTGAAGCAAATGAGTTGCGGATACGAAAAGAGCTTGAGAGACAAGATATTCTAAGGCGAAAGGTTTTATTTATTATTCATGATTTGTGCCATATAGGGAAAACAAAACTGTTTTAGTACTCATTGTTGAATTTTATTTATAGAATGAAGAACGAATGAAGAAAGAAATGGAGAAGCATGAGCGTGAAAGACGGAAGGAAGAAGAGAGATTGATGCGTGAAAAGCAGCGTGAGGAAGAGAGATTACTGCGTGAGCAAAAGCGTGAAATGGAACGAAGGGAAAAGTTCTTACAGAAAGAATACTTAAGAGTAAGTTTGGTGCCTGCTAAATATTGAACCATTCTCCGGCTAATATCATTTTGATTTTTAAGATAAATGATGAGAATCTCCTCTCTTCTCTGGGTTTTATTTTATAGGCTGAAAAAAGGAGGCAAAAAGAAGAGCTTCGCATAGAGAAACAGGAAGCAAGACGTAAAGTTGCCATTGAGAAGGCGACTGCCCGCAAGATGGCTAAAGAATCTATGGATCTTATCGAGGATGAACAATTAGAACTCATGGATTTGGCTGCTGCAAGCAAGGGATTATCCGCAATAATTCATCTTGACCATGACGCTTTGCAAAACCTTGAATCATTCAGAGGTGAAATTTTACTTGATATTATTTCTATGAACGTTTGATTCCATTCTCTTTGCATTCTCATCTATGACATGGTTAATTTTTCTTAGCAACTATGATACAATTTTTGTGCTTTAGATTCTCTAAGCGCATTCCCTCCCAAGTCCGTGCAACTTAAAAGACCATTTGCAATTCAACCCTGGACCGATTCAGAGGAGAATATTGGGAACCTTCTCATGGTATGACCTAATACTATTTTCATTTTTGATCATTCTTCTACATTTTTGTTTTTCATGAGAGAGATAATATACTTACTTATCTCTCTCTCTCTCTCTCTCTGTGAAAGATATTCAAGCCGATATTATGAACTCAACAACTCAACTTTCAAGCTTAAAACATTTTGGTTGGCTTTTTCAGGTTTGGAGATTTTTTATTACATTTGCTGATGTTCTTGGGCTATGGCCTTTTACTCTTGACGAGTTTGTGCAAGCTTTGCATGACCATGTGAGTTACTAGAATCTTCTTTTCTTTTCCTGTTTTCCATAACGTAATTTCTTGTCTTGTTACTTTTTTCTTTTAATATTTTTTGGCTTTCTATTAATTCCATTTTGATCTCAGGATTCAAGGTTGTTGGGTGAGATACATGTTGCTCTGCTTAAATCGATAATAAAAGACATAGAAGATGTTGCAAGAACACCTACTGGATTAGGGATAAATCAATACTGTGCAGCTAATCCTGAAGGTGGACATCCACGGATCATTGAAGGGGTAATCTCCACGTTACTCAGATACATTTAGTCCTGTTATTTGTTTAGCATATTACTTCTTTTACATTGTTGAGACTTGAGTCAAATTTTTTTTTTTTTTTGTGTGTGTATCAGGCATATGCCTGGGGATTTGACATACGGAATTGGCAGCGACACTTAAATACATTAACTTGGCCTGAAATTTTTCGGCAATTAGCATTGGCTGCAGGATTTGGTCCACGATTGAAGAAAAGAAGTTCTGCATGGGCTAGTGTGGGTGATAATCATGAGGTTTTTAATTTACTTTTTATTTTTTAACAATTATAAGTGAAATTTTCTTACTGATGTTGATAATAGCAATGCTTAGGTGAATTTATCAAATGCACAACAGCTGTTTTAAGTAGGCTTGATGATTCTATGTATGCTACCTAATCTCTCTTCGGGATAACTGAACTCTTTTTGCGCCAGTGAATATTAGACATGATTTATTGGTAATGAAATTATATTGAAATGAGTCTTTACAAAAAATCCTGTTTGAAAAATCTTGTTCGTGCGGGATCTCGCACTTGATAATAATTATATATATATATATTCAGCTTTGTGATCTTTGCCGTATATTGAGGGGTTTGACCCATTTGCTCGTTTTGTGCGTGTTCATCTCACCATTAACTAAAATGTGCTTGTATTCAGGGTAAAGGCTGTGATGACATAGTATCAACCATACGTAATGGTTCCGCAGCTGAAAATGCATTTGCCTGGATGCGAGAAAAAGGTTTATTACTTCCTCGAAGATCTAGGCATAAATTGACACCTGGAACTGTCAAATTTGCAGCCTTTCATGTTCTTTCACTTGAGGGGAGCAAAGGATTAACTGTGCTAGAACTTGCAGACAAGATTCAGGTGAATTTAAATTGCTGTTACATTGGTTTTCATTTTCTTCTCTGTGCCGTTTCATAATCTCTCTGTTTGCTTTAGAAATCTGGACTCCGGGACCTGACAACCAGCAAGACACCCGAGGCTTCTATTTCTGTTGCTTTGACAAGGGATACAAAGCTTTTTGAAAGAATAGCTCCTTCAACATATTGTGTACGGCCTGCTTTTCGGAAGGATCCTGCTGATGCCGAAGCAATACTTGCCACAGCCAGGAAGAAAATTCGGATATTTGAAAATGGGTTTTTAGGTGGAGAAGATGCTGATGAGGTTGAAAGAGATGAAGACTCAGAATGTGATGTCGATGAGGACCCTGAAGTTGAAGATTTGGCTACTCCGTTGAGTGCAAACAAAAATGTTGACCATTATGATGAAACAAATGCTTGTTCAGGGAGTGGAAAAGACAATATATGCAATGATGTTTCACTGAAGGTGCAAAATGAGGTTGAGAAGGATTTTTCATCTTTCTCTTTCAACTGTTCCAAGAATGCTAGTGGTGCAAGTACCAGTGAGCACTATGTTGCTGGTGATGAGTATAAGGCTAGCAATCTCATTCAAGAAAATGTTGAGATTGATGAAGGCAAGCCTGGTGAATCATGGATCCAAGGACTTTCGGAGGGTGATTATTTTCAACTAAGTGTTAAGGAACGTCTTAATGCCCTTGTTGCCTTAATAGGTGTTGCGAATGAAGGAAACTCTATACGTGCTGTCCTTGAGGTAAACCTATTTTTCAGTTTTTTTCATCAGTTGGTATGCTTTGTTTGTTTGTCATAAGGTGCTATTATTTTCTTTGCCTTCAATTTGATTTTGAGAGAATTACAGGATCGTTTGGAGGCAGCAAATGCTCTTAAAAAGCAAATGTGGGCTGAAGCACAAGTAGATAAAAGTCGTCTGAAGGAAGACCATATAACTACATTAGACTTTTCTACTTCATTGGCAAGCAAAGCTGAAACACAAAATGCTAATTCCATGGTTGAGGGGAACCAAAGCCCATTGCTGCTTGTTGATAATAAAAATGAGGCATCTCCAAGACTTATAGAAGATCAAAAAACCTTGCTTGGTTCTGAAGCTGTTCAGAATCATCTGAATGATTTCCCTAGTGAAAGGAACTTAGGCGTTCAAGACCCCTCTACAGGTCTGGATAACCTTGCGAGTCAGCAACATGGATATGCTTCAAAAAGGTCACGCTCACGCTTGAAAGCTTATATTGCCCACTCAGCAGAAGAGATGTATGTATACAGGTCCTTGCCTCTGGGTCAAGACCGCAGACGTAACCGATATTGGCAATTTGTAGCATCTGCTTCTAGAAGTGATCCTTGTTCTGGCAGAATCTTTGTTGAATTACATGATGGAAATTGGAGGCTTATTGACACCGAAGAGGTAGTTTTAATACAACTCTCTCTCACTCAATTTTCTTGGTGAACAATAAGCTCTAATTTGATGCAATAGAATTAACTCTTCCGTTTATGATAAAAGAAAATTCCATGATAGAAAATCTTGGTATCAATAGACATTAATTCTTTGGCACATAATAATTTTGTTTTCTTTTCTGGAAGCCTAGTTATTGCACACTGTCAATGGAATTTCCCATGAATTGTGGTTGTCCGTATTGAGCTTTTGAACTTCATGACTGATTGTTTTATTGTTGTGGATGATTGATGCCTTGCATCGGACTAATTCTTTCATTCAATGTGTGTAGGCTTTTGATGCTCTATTGACATCTCTGGATACGCGGGGCATCAGAGAATCTCATTTGCGTATAATGTTGCAGAAGATTGAGAAATCCTTCAAAGAAAATGATCGAAAGAACTTGCAATGTGCCTATTCTGGAGAAAAAGGTGGAAACACCAAAAATGAAGCTACTGAAATGAACATTGATTCGGACTTAGCTAATTCCGACAGTCCTAGTAGTGCAGTTTCTGGTTCAAATTCTGATTCAATGGTTACATCATCTTCTTTTAGAATTGAGCTTGCTAGAAATGAAACTGAGAAGAAAGCTGCTTGGGAAAGATACCAAGATTTTCAGAGGTGGATGTGGAAAGAATGCAATTCATTATCACTATGTGCTAAAAATGGGAAGACAAGGCGCACAGAGATGTTGGCCGTTTGTGACGTGTGTTTTGATACTTATATTTCTGAAGACACCCACTGCCCTTCTTGCCACCAGACATTAGGTGCAGTTGGTAACGGTTTTAATATATCAGAACATGTGATTCAATGTGAAGGAAAAAGGAAGATGGGGCAAAGGGATATACATATCTTTGACTCTTCTCTTCCCCTAGGAATCAGATTGCTTAAACCCTTGTTTGCTATCATTGAGGTAAGCCAGAGATTACTTTTATGTTTAAATAAAATTTGATTGGTTTACATCTTGGTTTTTGAAGCATTGTTAATAATTGGTCAGCTAGGCTTGTACATAATCTGTATTTATTGATTTGCAGGCATCTGTACCACCAGAAGCTTGGGAATCATTTTGGATAGAAGAACGTCGAAAGACTTTGGGAATGAAGTTGAATGTGTCATCATCCACCGAGGAGCTCTTGCAGGTTATTATTATTATTATTTTCAATTTTATACAATTGGTGAAGTCATTAGTTATATAATGTCTTTATTTATATATTTACTCTATATTCAAAAATCATGATGTCAAGCCAAAGTTGCATTTGTTAATTGCTGTTAGTTAGTGGACTAGAACTCTTTATAGGTTATGATGGTTGATTATATCTGCTTGTGTGTATGCAAAAAGCTTTTTTCTTGCTTCCATTTGGTATGGATTCATGCTTTTAGCATTCCATTTTTTTTCTTTTCTCTTTTCTGTTTATATACATTATTCCTGTGTACAATTGTATGTCTCATTGCCTAATTACTAGTTTACGGTACAGATATCGACTCTTTTGGAGAGCGGCGTAAAGCGACATTATTTATCATCGAACTTTGAGACAACAAAGGAACTACTGGGAATCTCTGATGTATCTGCTGACCTTGCATCAGTTTCTATAATTCCGTGGATACCGAAGACCACTGCAGCTGTGGCTGTGAGGCTTTTGGAGCTTGATGCATCCATTATGTACATAAAGCCGGAGAAAGCCGAACCCTCTGAGGACAATGATGTCAAAGAATATGTGGTGAGTTATCTTTTGTGTTCTTCTCAGCTTTTCCCTTTTTGTCTCATTGTGTGCCTGTATAAGATATGTGAAAAGAAAATCTGCTTTTTGGTAGATGCTGCAAAATTTTGCAGAATATCGAGGAGTAGTTGATTTCACATATTCCATGTGTTAAATTGACGTTTATCCTGTCTACAGTCTTCATCTTGTGTTTGAAAAAGATTCAGCTATTTCATATTCCTTGTATGCAGAAATTTCCTTCAAGGTTTTTACCCCTCAAGAAAGAGGTTGAACTTGATGAACTTGACCGAGATGGACATATGAAAGAAGTGAACTTTGCTAGCCTGCCTGTAAAACGTAAAAATAACAAACGTGGGAGAGGGAGTCGTGACCATGGATGGAGTAGAAAGTATCACAGAAAAGTTCCTGGTATCCCTACTGGTGCCAGAAGGCAAAATGGAAACTTAAATAACCGACAGGGACATCTGGGTGTAAGAACAAATGGTCAAGCACGCGGACGAGGTCGACGAACAGTTAGGAAGAGAGCAGAAAGAAGGCCTGAGAATCAGGAATTGCTTGGCCAAATGGCAGATGCAGTTATACCCAATAGCAGTCAACAAACATTTGGAAACTTGGATGAGGATGAATGGAGTCCTGAAAATGTCAGGATGATGAATATAGATGATGCTGAGAACAGCAACAGTGCAGAAGCAGTGGACTCCGATGACAACGCCCAAGCAGTGGACTCCGATGACAATGCCCAAGCAGTTGATTATGAGCAAGGAAACTGGGAAATAGGTTTTAATGGTGCCCCTAATGGATGGAACAGGGATATGTTGGAAGCAAGTGATGACGAAGATGTTGATGCTTCCGGAGATGAACAAGGCATCGAAGAGGTAGGAGATGAAGATTCAGAGGGTGACTTGGATATGAGCGAAGCCTCTGACCAGAACGGAATCGATGATGGTGGGGACTCAGAATATAGTGATTGATTATTGATATATACTGTATTTAAAGGATTGCTGGACACACAAGCCTGCAATATATTTTTGATGTTGTAGTCTTCACCGGTGACTGAATTTGTGTATAGGGGAACAAAACTACATCATGGCCCCTTGGAATTCCAGGTTGTGGGGGGATCATAGAAGAGGAATTAGAAGTAATTTAATTAGATTCTCATTGTAATTCATATAATTGAGGCCTTTGATTGTAACTTTATAAGCTAAGCTATACCCAGCAATGAGGGCTTTTTCCTATTTCCTTTTTCCTTTTTCGATCTAATCGTCTCCTTTAAATACCATTTGCATAGATGGATCCAAGTTTCCTGCTGCATTCTACCTGTAGCTTGTAGGGGTGAGCATTTTCGGGTTGGGTTGAAAATTTTTCAACTCAATCTAATCCAATGTAAATCACAACCCAATCCAATATTTGTCAGGTTGAGTTGGGTTTGTTGAACGGGTTGTGCTTTTTAAGCCCTATAGAAAACAATTATTTTATGAGTAACTGTATTTTTACCCCTTTTAAAGGGGGAATTATACAAACTTACCATGGTTATATACGTAATAACACAAACCCATAAAAAAAATCATAATGACACTCACACCCGTTTGACCTTGACCCTGTTGACTCACGGTTGACCACCGTTTGTCTGTCATAGACAAGGGGCAATGTTGTCTTTTTGTAATATATAAACAATAAAGTAATATAGAATTCGAAAACAAATTAAAAATAATTTTTTAAATGGCTCTCCACTGTCCATATCAAGATAGATGGTGATGGCCGATGGTGGAGATGAATTGAAAATTAGAAGAAAAAATTGATGGAGAATGGAGATCCAATTAAATTCCACAAAAAAAAAAAAAAAACAAAAAAAAACAAAAACAAAAATCAATCCCAAAAACAAATCCACAAATCTCATCCGACAATTATATCTTCTTCTCCAATAAATTCTAATAAAAAAAACCAAAATAATCTGGAAAAAAGAAAATAAAAATCAAATCCAAACACTGAAACACGCATTCATTGATAAAAATCCATTTTCAATCTGTTAAAAATCACATTCAAGTTGTGTGATAATCTTTGCATGCGAATTATCCAAAACACAACAATAACAATCACCCAATTTGCGTGTTGAGTATCTAATCGTGTTGCGATACTTGCAATAACATTCATTGATGTTGTTTCAGAGACGAAGGCAGTGAATGGGTCTTCATCTGCGATGGAGCTCCGTCGTAGACCGTTCCATCTAAGATGGAGTTACGGACAGTGGAGATCAATCATTTTATTTTTAAAAAAATGTTTTTATTTATTTATTTGTATTTTGTTTTAACAAATATTGTATCAAAAAGACAACATTGCACCTTATCAATGATAGAGAAACGGTGGTCAACCGTGAGTCAACAGGTCAAAGGGGTGCGAGTGTATTATGATTTTTGCATGGGTTTCTGTGTTATTATGCATATAACCAGGATAAGTTTGTGTAATACTCCCCTTTTTAAATTGTATGTAAACCCTAAATTAGTAAAATCTTAAAATTCTAATATTACCCTTAGATGAATAGTTGAAACTGCAACCACATAGAATTTTAATCAACTCTATATCATAAACAAAAAGGGAATTAATCAGTTCTTTTTTTTAATATTTCCCTTGTAAGAATGGACTAGAATCCCATCATCTAAGCTCAAAATTTATGGCAATTAATCGCAAACTATCATGGTTGGCCACCAAAATTTTCTTAAAATAATTTTTTTTTTTCTTCTCATTTTCGCGTTTTTCTTGAGTCTAATTCATGTTTTTCTTCGAAAAAAAAAAATGGTGTTTAAAATAGACACCAATGATTTTGAAAAGGATTTGAGCTGTATATGTGAAGAAATGCAACAAAACTGGGAACAAGTAATTTTTTTTCTTAATTTCTAGAATCATTCGTTATTTTAGAAAAACTTAGAGGTGATTTTTTTTTTTTTAAGAAAAAAACCAATGACATATTTTTAAATAATAAAAAATGTTTTTTTTTTTTAGGTAAAAAAAAAAAAATGTTGAGCAGCAGCCACTAAGTAGAAAATTTGTAAAAATAAAATAAAATTATAAAAAGGATAATATTGGTATTAAGTGGGGGTACAGTAACAAATTTTAATTATTATAAATTTTTAATACGGTTAACATACTAAATGGGGTGTACGTACTGCTTCGGAGAGGGTAAATATCACCACTCTTATTTGATATATTATTTAAAAAAATTGAATTCAATTCGTTATATCTAAATTCAAATGCAGAACAATTTTTCACCATAATATCATATCATATAGAGTTTAAATTTTGTTGTATAATTAAAACAAAAAAAATTAACAATCTATCCAACCTAGAAAGTCTCCATCTAAGCCTTTTATTAATTTTACAATTATAATCACTTCGTCGAATACCTCATAAAATCTAGATTTTACTTCATTCAACATAATAGTTAGAGTTTTTATACAATTATTAGACTTGTTTTTACCAAATTATTAATCAAATCCTAAATTAACTTACTAAAAATATTTTAACGTATAATCAACAATGTGACAATTAATACAAAAATGAAGACAATATAATTGCATATTTCTAATAAATGTATTTTATATTTATGGTATAAAAAATATTAAAAATCATGTAAAGATTTTCGTCATTTATAATATCGTAAATGCATGATTAACTTTTTAGATATTAAAAAAAAAAAAAAAAGATTTCATAATAAAACTAATAATAAATTATAAATAAAATTATTTAATTTATTTTTTATTATTTTTATCGAGTTAGATTGGGTTACGTTTTTCTAACCCAACCTAGACCAATCTTAAAAGTAACATAACGCGGGTTTGTCGGGTTGCATTTTAGTAAATGCATGGTTCGGGTTGGCGGGTTGGTGCCCACACCTAGTTGGATGGATAAAGTGAAATATTTAAAAGAGTTCCGATATTTACACCCTTGAAAAATTGTATATACACAGACACTCTATTAAAATATTGAGTAATTGGCACAAATCCCCCATCGAGTGTATATATATTTGCATGTTGCCCCCTAAACTTTTTTTTTAGGCATGTTGCCCCCTGAACTATCACTTTATTGGCAATCCTTTGGTTTTTTCCCCCCTGAGGGGGCATTTTTACTCTTGTTCTGCCAATAAGTGATAGTTCAGGGGGCAACATGCCTAAAAAAAAAGTTTAGGGGGCAACATGCAAATATATATACACTCGAGGGGGGATTTGTGCCAATTACTCTAAAATATTTTAAAAACTTAAAGCTTATACCGTATCTTAGTAAGAACACCTCATACATTACCAAATATGTAAATTTTTTTTAATTGTGTGAAAAAAATGTAAGCAAATAAATAATATTAAAATAATTTAAATGAAGAAAAAATGAGAGGCCGTGGCTTTCTTCTCCCTTTGGACGGAGGACGTACTGTGTCTTTTTCAATCTAGGATGGAGGATGGAGGCAGCAGCGTCCTCCATCCTTTTAGGCTCCAACTTTTCGATCTAGGTTTTCTTAAAAAAATGACGCCATTAATGAGTACTAAAAGTGACCAATAGATGGATGTTTCTTTTTCGATAACCTGGCAAACCCCATAGAGAAAAAGAACAATGGCCTTAAGAAGAACTCCATCGTGATTGAAAGTGTAAAGAATTTCATGTTTTTTACATTATTATTACTAGGAATGGTAATGGGGCGGGTTCGGGCGGGTTTTGACAAAATCCAAATCCAAACCCAAACCCACGAAATTTTGTGTCTATCAAAACCGCCCGCGAACCCATGAAAATAAACGGGTTTGAGTTCGGGTTTTACCCGCGGGTTTGGGGGACACCCAAACCCGCCCACGAACCCGTGAAACAAGCGGGTCCACGGGTAAAACCTGTGAACCCGCCATTTTTTTTTTTGAAAATTATTTATATATTATTTAAATATATGAAATATTATAATTTTAAAAAATAAAAACACTTAATAGATTGAAATGTTTACATTTTATTCTCTATATAATTAAAAAGTTTTTATTGGAGTTTAAATTTATAATATTTTAAATAATAAAATAATAAATAATTTTTATTATTCACAGGTACACGGGTTCGGGTATGGATTTTTTTCCAAATCCATACCTAAACCCGAATCCGTGACGGGTACAATTTTCAAACTCAAACCCGCCCATGGATACACTTATCCCAACCCAAACCCTCTTTAAGCAGGTTGGGTTCGGACGGGTCCCACGGGTTCAGGTTTAATTGCCATCCCTAATTATTACTACTTTTGTTCCATGCACAATATAGATAACTTCTTCTCCTGGAAATTTTGACTACATGTGATTGCAGTTAGACCACTCATTTAAGGAAACCGAATATTTACAAAAGTACTTTAAAATCGGGGGATTGTGTTTTGCAACTATAGGTGATTGCAGTGAAATCACTCATTTAAATAAACTGAATAGTCACAAGAGTACTGTCTATAGCCGATGGACTCTGTTTTTTCGACTACAAGTGATTGCAGTGAAATCACTCATTTAAGGAAACTGAATATTGGTAAAAAACTCTATATAACTGAAGAACTGTGTTTTTCGACTGCAAGTGATTGTAGTGAAATCACTCGTTCAAGTAAACCGTATATTCACAAAAGTACTTTGTATAACCGAAGGACTATGTTTTTTGACTATGGTTGATTGGAGTAAAATCACACATTTAAGGAAACCGAATATTCACAAAAGTACTATTTATAACCATAGGACTGTGTTTTTCGATTGCAGTAAAATCACACATTCAAAAACAATAAAAATATTTTTATAAGATTTTATAAATCAAATCAATATTTAGATAAAATATTTAATTTTAATATAAGATAAGGTATATAATGATTTTATAACTTGATTTTAAAATTATAAAATAAGTTGATTTTAACTTTTTCAAAAGTAATACCAAATTGGCCCTTAATACTACTAATTAAAATAATATATCTTAATTTTTAATTGGTTAAATATTAATATTATCAATAAATAAATATTAAGCAGGTTTGAAGATATTCGGTGCGGGGACAACAAATCTCAACCCTGTCCCATTTTAGAAACATGGAGTCAAAATAGATCCCAAACCCACCCTAATCCCATTTATTTCAGTGAAGTACTGCCTTAGAGCATCTCCAATGTTATTATGCATTTGGAGAAAATGGAGTGCCACATATGATAGATATTAAAAAAGTTAGAAGAACTTTTTCCAATGTTAGAGCATCTCCAATGCTATTATGCATTTAGAGAAAGTGGAGTGCCACATAAGATAGATATTAAAAAAATTAGAAAAACTCTCTCCAATGCTATTATTTAAGTTGAATATGGAGATGATGTGGCCAAAAAAAAGTTAGAGAATATGGAGTTGGGTTTCTAATTCTAGAAACTCTCCTAGAAATGTTGACTAAGATTTCTAACTCATTTCACCAATAAAATTAAAGCTTTCAACTCTTTCCACCAATAAGATTAAACCTCATTTAATTGTAAAATAAAAGAGGAGAGAGTGTGTAATAATTGTTTTATTCTGATTGGACATAAAATGGATGCATATTTGACTTTAGATAATTACATTGGAGATGTGAATATGCATTTTTCTATTTTTTTTTTCAAAAGTGGGCCCATAATAAATAGAAATGTTGATGTGACACTATTTAGAAACTCAAAAATGCATATTTACATTGAAGATGCTCTTATTATCTAAGTTGGATATGAAGATGATGTGGCAAAAGAAAAAAATTAGAGAATATGGAGTTGAGTTTCTAATTCTAGAAACCCTCTTAGAAATCGAAATGATGACTAGGATTTCTAACTCTTTCCACCAATAAAAATAAATCTCATTTAATTGTAAAATAAAAGAGGAGAAAGTGTGAAATAGTTGTTTTATTATGATTGGTTATAAAATAGATGCATATTTAACTTTAGATAATTGTATTGGAGATATGAATATGTATTTCTCTTAAAAAAATTCAAAAGTGGACCCATAATGAATAGAAATGCTGATGTGACACTATTTGAAAACTCAAAAATACATATTTGCATTAGAGATGCTCTTATATAGGACGGGTTGGGACGGGTCCCGCTGGGATGAGGTGTCATGCCACATCGTCGAATAGTAATGATGTGCCCGGTCACGTCTCTTCCGCTTGCCACGCACACAATCCCTACGAAACCGAAAAATCCAGAACATATAAAACCTAGAAACTTGCGATCTTTGACATAGCTCTTCACTCGAAACAAGCAAAAAAAAAATCTTCGATTACAATGGAAATTTATCGGATTCTCTTTTCTCTCATATTATTGTCTCTCTTCGCTCTCATTCTCACAAATCAAATTCAACAACTACAACAACAACGCTTGTTCACCGGATTGCAAGAAACCAATCTCAGAATCGCTCGATTAGGAATTTTCTATGGTTTGCATTATGATGACATAAGCAATCAAATTAGCATTTTCTCCTACGTAGGTTAAACTAAAAAATGTTAAATTATACCTATTTAGAAAAATGTCATGAGAGTACATTCGTTTTCGACTTCTTTGCGTCGGAGAAGATACTCAAAATAAGCCCCCGTCTTGCAGGCTGTTTTCAGCTATTTTTGTTTTTATTTTCTAAAAATGATTTCGAATTCGTGTCCTGTAAACCGTTTTTCATTTTATTTTCATAAATCAAAAACAAAAACAAAAACAAAGTCAAGTGTTAAAAGTGAAAATTTTGAAAAACAAAAAAAAGTTGTTTTCTGTATTTCAAATACAATTTCAAAAAAATTAACAAAAAAATAATTTATTTTTTTTTCATTTTTCTCATCCACAGATCCCATCTTCTTCTTCCTCAACTCCACTTCTTTCTTCCTCCTTCATCTCCGATTGCTCGCCGCCGCCGACCGATCTGGTCTTCTCCGTTGCTCGCCGCTCGCCGCCGTCTTCTTCTTCTTCCTCCTCTTCCTCCTCCTCCGCCGTCGATCGCTCCGTCTTCTTCTTCTTCTTCTTCTTCTTCTTCTTCCTTTTCTTCTTCTTCCTCTTCCTCCTCCGCCGATCGCTCCGTCTTCTTCTTCTTCTTCGCTCGCGATCGGCGACCGATCTCTTCTTCTTCTTCTTCTTCTTCTTCTTCTTCCTCTTCCTCCTTCGCCTCTCGCCGATCGCCGATTGCCGATTGCCGCCGATCCCTCTTGCCGTCGCCGATCTGGTCTTCCTCCTCCTCCTCCTCTTCCTCCTCCTCCTCCTCTTCCTCCTCCTCTTCTTCTTCTTCTTCCTCTTCCACTGATAAGGGTTTTGTGTTAATTTATTAATTATATTTAAAAAATGGTTAATTATTTTAATTAATTTGTTTATATTAATTTCAATTTTTGAAAGTTTTCGATTTATCCTACCGAACGCGTTTTTTCCGTTTTTATTTTCAAAATACGGATTCCAGTAAATGCTACCAGACGCGTATTCGGAATTCAAAAATGAAACCAAAAACACTGTTTTCATTTTCATTTTTCATTTCGAAAAACAAAAATAAAAAACGGCTTGCAGGACGGGCCCTAAATAACAACCAAAATTAAGGTAGACTTTGGGTTCAATGAAAATTTGTTTATGGAAAACGTGAGATGTGAAAACTTGTATTAATATTTAATATTTTTATAATTTTTTTATTATAAACACAACTTATAGTGACCAGAGCCCACGTGAAGTGGGTATAGACCAGTACTTTTGTATTTTTAAAAATAAAAATAATAACTTAAATATTTTTTTTTTCAAAACCTTAGAGGCCCACGTGAAGTGTGCTATTATTTTTTTAATAATAAAATAATAACTTTTTTTTTTTTTTTCAAAATCTTGTTTTGGGTGGGGGGGGGGGCTACACATAGGTATTTGAAGAGTGAAAATAGAAAAGTCTTTTGAAGATGCTCTTATAATATATGTGGCTTTTACCATATGTGTTATACACACAAATATCTCCCCATAATATCTTCTTAAATATCTCCCATGATTATCTCTCCTTTTTCTCTCCACTTGCTTGTGATGTAAGCGATGATGTATGTTGAGTGCAAGTTGGTGGTGTTGCTTTTGCTCACTATAAATATGTGCTCTCTCTCTAGTAAATGGGGATCAAAGCATTGAAGCACTTATTTTCTCTGATCTTATCTCTCTCATCTCTTCTCTGATGTCTCTCTCTCATCTTTATTTTTTTTTGTTATTTATTATTCTTTGATTTACAACACGTTATCAACACGAACGTATGTAAGTAAAAAGTATCTCCAGGTGAGTGGTTTACTTACGGCTTGATGTTCGTGTATGTAAGCAAAAAGGATCTCTAATGGGTGATTTACTTATATCTTAATATTCTGGATCTATATATATTTCCGTATACAAGATAACTTATGTCGTCAACAGAACATATATATATATATATAGTTCTGAATTTATTCATTTATTCTCTTTAAATCCCAATATTCTGGATCTATTTATAGTTCCGTATACAAGATGGCTTATGCCGTCAACGGATCATCTATATATAGTTCTGGATTTATTTTTTTATGCACATAGCAAGTGAGCTTAGTCTCCTGAAATTGTTTTTACATGACATATATACCGTCCTGGAATTGTTTTTACAAAACATATATACCATTCTGGAACTGTTTATTTACGGAACATAATAGGTAAACTCAGCCTCCCGGAATTGTTTATTTACAGAACATATATACCGTTCTGGAACTGTTTATTTATGGAACATATGAGATTGGCTAGACCGACAAACCAGAACTTAAAGTTTCTGGAATTATGATATTTAAGTCGGCATGGTTTTGAAAACCGATAAGAACCTAGAGTTCTGGATCGAGTGTTATATGCATGAATGCCATACGACACGGTTTTGAAAACCGATGAAAACCTGGAGTTATGGATCCAGTGTTATATTCATGAATGTCATACTTCATTATTTGGAACTTGGGGTTTCAAATCCACTCAGAATCTAAAGTTTTCTAGATTTAATATATGAACTTACAGTTCATGGTCGAACCAGAAATTTAAAAAATCATTATGATCCATGATTTTATTTTATCTTATATATATGAAGTGATATATTTATATATCATTCATTTGAGAAAAGGGATTTACACATCCAACGGGATGTGAGTATCATAAAAATGATTTAAGATTCTAATATTCAATGAAATTGGAAATAATATTTTATCAATTTCATATATTCTTGATACTCATGAAGAGCAATATTCAGAGAAGAGACGAGAGAGATAAGATCAGAGAAAATAAGTGCTTCATTTTATTGATGCTTGGAACCCCATTTACTAGAGAGAGAGCACATATATATAGTGAGCAAAAGCAACACCACCAACTTG